>JBBBDQ010001433.1:765000-877500 GCA_037127315.1 Ascarosepion bandense
GATTATCACACACTCATAATGCAGGAAGTCATATTCATAAAAAATACATGCCTTCGCTCAACAAAACAACATGAAAAACCTAAAACACACACACACACACAAAAGAAAAACTTACACACAAACATACATACATATACACACATATACTCACATCAAATTCAAATAGTATCCCTAAAACAATAAAAAGAACCACATGACTCATTAAAAACAATTTTAAAGCATAAAGATGAAAGCAAAAAACCGCTTACACACACACACACACACACACACACACACACACACACAAACACTTACGTAAACACCCCCCACATACACACTAAAGTCAAACAGTATATCCAAAGCAATAAAAAGAGCCATCCGATAGAAAACAATTTCAAACCAATTTCGCAAGTTTTTTTTAATCGTATCACCCCAAGCAAGACGGTAACACCACTGATGTGCAGGGGGCTACGTAATAGTGAAAAGATTTGAAAAGAGAAAGCTGGAAACCACATCCTAAACAGGGAACAAGGGATGAGCCTCTTAACCTGCTTAATAGACGTACGTGGAGTGTGAACCGGGGGATAGGTAGATCTATCTACTCCAATGAAGTCAGTGAAAAAATTTCTCGATAAGGAAGGCTCCGCCAGAAAAAAATTAAAAATTTAAAAAAAATTAACATGCTAATGTGAAAACCCTAACCCCATAATCTTTTCAACCTGGTGGCCGACATTTGATTTATTTATCTATTTATACACGAAACATTGGGCATCAGAAATGCAAACGGATCTCGATACGTAAAGACACACGTTTATTCGCCTGAAGAGAGTCAACTTTAGACTCGAAACACGGGTAGCGTCACAAATACTTAATGTATTATAACATGTATAATAACAACAACAATAAATTTAGACTTTAAACAAAACGTTCCAGGCCTCTCACACTTTTTATTTTATATCAATTTCTCTCGATGGAACAACTCTATTTCTGTTTTCAATATATATATATATATATATATATATATATATATATATATATATATACGTGTGTGTGTGTGTGTGTTTGCTCGTGTGTGAGAGAGACCAAATATTTTAAGAAGTTACTCGAAAGTATAAGTCGGTAGATATAATTCAGACTGTTTAATTTAGCAGGACGTTTACTGAAACCTGAGTATCTACAAAATTAACGTTTAAGATAATACACACACACGCACGCACGCACGCACGCACACACACACGTGCGTGTGTGTGTGTGTGCGTGTGTGTGTGTGTGTGTGTGTGTGTGTGTGTGTGTGTGTGTGTGTGTGTTCATTCCATTAACTCTTTCTCTCTCTACCACTCTACCTTTTTATTTATATATCTATCCACTGGTTCAAAGATTTAAATATCATGCAACCACATTTAATATATCTGAATCAGTATAACATTAAGAATGATAAAAAATATTGTTTACATTTGTTTCCTTTCATATATTCAAGGAAGAAAATTTATTTTCTTATCTGTCTTTTGGTAATCTATGAATTGCTTTTCTGAAATTTAATCATAGTTTTCCCTGAGGCATTTTATGTATGGAAAAGAACGCTTAAAGGATAACTAAATTTAACTGTTATTCGATTTGAACAAAATAAAATTGTACACCATCGTGCGAGGATTGTCGTCACAGGTGTATTATTTCATTTTCGATATCAAAATACAATTATTCAATTTCTCTGTGAAGATTTTTCCGTTTCGTATCTTCTTCCGAATGAGAACGCTTTTATTTAGCTACCGAAGAACATAATAATCTGTTCGTTCAAATATAAATTCAATAACCTAATCCTTATCCGATAAAATATAAATACAACCTTCGTAGGTTTACTTATTTTTATAACTTGTCTTGCCATGTCGTAGGCGATCTCAGTATTCTTCTACGTCTCTTTATTATATTTTCGACAAGATCCAAAGGACAATCTGTAACGTGATAGGTACCGACTTGGCAACTTGACTCCAGCCACATTCTCACCGACGTAATGTGGCTTCCCTCTTTCTGTTTTATAAATGGCTTTAGGTCACTGGTGCCCTTGCCACATGAGTTTAATCGTGCAACCAGACTAGCAACTATGGCCCACCCATTCACAGTTAGATCAACCAAATGCAGCCGACTATTCTACTTGTGCAGCTTCTTTTCTCGCACTTCCCGCCTGTGGAACACTCCTTCCATAGTCTTGCTTTCCTGGCGGTTACAACCTCCAGGAATTTAAATGCAATGTCAATAATCATATATTATCCACTTGACTACAGTTCTTTCTACATCACCCTGTATATCTTTTCCTTTCTCTCTACCTTTGCCACTGTCTTCACACCTGTGTCCCCATCCTTCTCTTGCTCTTTTCTCTGACACCTCCTGTAACTGGTTCGTCTTTATCTTTACTCTCCTCCTATTTAATCTTTTACTCTTATGTCCCTCTTCCTGCTCATCAGTGGCGTTACCACCTTGCTTGGAGTGAAACGATTAGAAAAAATAGGAATTACTATAACTTTTGATAGTACAACAGGTTCCCGTTTTTTTAAAAAAAGTTTGGAATTCAAGTTCGCATTTAGCTACCAAAAAAGGCTAAATAAATTTGTATTCTTTGTTGCTTAAACCATTGCTGAGGAAAAGTATTTGATCATTCATTCGAAAACATTAGCGTGAACGTTAATACAAGGCTGGTAACTTAGATTAGGTGGTTGCCTCCACATCCAATATGTACATTATTCATAGGTAGTCGCCCTCAGATTCTGTTGAATGAGAAATGCAAAAATGTGTAGTTGTAGTACCAGCCCTAACAGGAAATGTCTAGTAAAAGATGATATGCGTTGATACGTCTTTAATTAACCTGAGCTAACTAAAAATTCGGTGCCTTACTTCTCGAAATCATCCCCGTACGAACACTGCTTGAGGATTATGGAAATTAATAATTATAATTTCGGGCCCGTCATGAAATATTCATTCTCCCATACTTATTTGAATTTAATACCTGGGTGCTTTTGAAGATCTCTCCGTGACAATGAAAATGAAAAGTTATCAAACCGTGAAAACTCCAAGCCGTCTTCTGATTAGGAAAAAAATCCATGTAAAATTTGTCGCAATTCTTTTAAAAGTAAAACACAAAGTGTTATAAAGCACAAATTACCCGTCTGCTCTTACTTTTTTTTTTTATTGTTGTTGATGATATTTATGATAGAAGGAAACTCGTTAGGGCAATATTTTCCATATGATCAAAGAAACTTTTCAATAATCGAAGCACGCGATTAGTCAATCATAAAGTACATTCTTGTAAAAAATAATTTAATATGAATTCATCTTCGATTCGGCTTGTGATCGGTGAAGTATCTACTGCCTCACTATCGTCGGCTTTATTTCATATCCAATAATTTAATTTCTTCTTTTCTGATTGCTCTCTCTGTGATGATGACTAAGTGTCATGGCGGCATCACCCATCCAACGAAATTAACTCTTCCAACCAGTACATATACCTCCCTTTGTGTGTGAGTAGCTAGTAGATAGCCTGAGGAGAACTCCCTGAACATTGCCGAGAGCCGTCTACGAACACTGATACTGTAACGACCATACAAGTCCCAGTTGGAGGGTCGAATTATAGTATTACTCAATAACCGTATTATCGTTCTGCTAACAAAGTTCCAAGTGTTGTATTTTGCTGTGTTTAATATATATTCGTTATTTCCTATTTGGGTGTTGTATTAGTTCTTGCTGGACTCTTAACTGGGTCCACGACACTAAGTAGACCAATTTTTGCATGGAAGAACCAATGACATAGTAATATTGGTGGATAGTGAGACTGTTGGCGAGCAAATCAAGAACTTGCGAATGATCTCTGCTTTGGACACCAATTCTTGTCACAAGATGGGATGTTTTCTCAGCGATAATTTACATTGAGCAGCTGTATTATGACACAGTATGCCTTTCCGACATTGATGCAAGACGATGATAGTTGACGTGACAGAGTCATTAATGTCCGGACTAGCGTGACCGAATAATAAAGCTATGCGAAAATGGATCCTTGTTAAATGTCCGAGAGAATGCAAGGATGAAATCCAGCTTTTCAGAATTTTATACGACCGGCTAGTGGATAGAGTCAAATTAAACCTTGTTGTATATCTTATATATATTCCGGGGTTTTATGGTCCTTTTTTACGCAAGAATCGGGATTTTCACTATATACAGGTTGTTTTTATAAGAGGCTAAAAATCATGTAATTTTAATGACCGGTCGCACTATACATAGGTAATATTTTTCAGAATCGGTTACTATTCGTGCACAAAAACTCAGGGCGCGTTCTGTACCTGAAATTGGTTTAGACAAGGGTACATAATGTGTTTAACATCGATATCAATGCCTCTCAACATATAAACTTCGCTTTTAGAGCAGAATTTCCCAACCAGTGGGTCGCGACCCTCTGGAGGGTCGCCAAGTCTTGGCAGGGGGGTTCTCGACGCTATGGCAGGGAAGCGTGTAGCCTTGTTAGAAGTAGCTTGGGATAACATTAATTGTATTTCATCAATTACATTTTTCTTACATTTTTTTTACATTTACACTGTATACTATACTTCTCAGTTCCACGCCCGGTTTCATTCTCAGATTTGCAAATTTCTTCCCTTCCCGGCTCCCATCTTTCTTTTCTTTACTCTTAACTACCCGCTTCAAAATAAAAACAAAGAATAGGAACGGATTGGATGTTGGAGATGATATGAGACTGGATCTAACAAACACTCGGACACAAATTTCAAAGCTTGCTGGTGAAATCCAACATCAGGCATCTCACTAGCTGGGTTGGATAGCTTTTTAAACCTATGATAATATGTTTATATGTTTAGAGGCATTGATATCGATGTTAAACACATTATGTACCCTTGTCTAAACCAATTTCAGGTACAGAACGCGCCCTGAGTTTTTGTGCACGAATAGTAACCGGTTCTGAAAAATATTACCTATGTATAGTGCGACCGGTCACTAAAATTACATGATTTTTAACATCTTATAAAAACAACCTGTATATCGTGCAAATCCCTATTCTTGCGTAAAAAAGGACCATAAAACCCCGGAATATATATAAGATATACAACAAGGTTTAATTTGACTCTATCCACTAGCCGGTCGCATAAAAGTCTGAAAAGCTGGATTTCATCCTTGCATTCTCTCGGACATTTAACAAGGATCCATTTTCGCATAGCTTTATTATTAAATATATGTTCTTTTTGTGAATTCAGGTTGGACCAATGTGCTTTAATTTGGTAATAAATGATTACAGAATTTTCAAATATATTTTAGGTGTTTCTTTCCCTGTCCTTCAAAGAAAATAAAAAGAAAATTAAGTTGCTGATAGTAAGCCTTAAGTAGGGGATCGCATGTTTCAAAATTTTAGGTAAGGGATCGCGAGTGCTAAATGGTTGAGAACCACTGCTTTTAGAGGAATAATTCCCATGTATAAATGATGAGTTTAGTTTTTAGTCTAGAATAGGTGTATTTGAACACTGCCTAGCATGATGGAGCCGAGTTCTAAATCCAGTCGGGTTACTCAGAGTAACTCACGCGCTAATACACTTCGGAAATTTATGGATCTAGCTCTTCCTCCCGTTTTAGCTATGAGTTAATTAGTAGGTACTGGATCAGTGAATCGTTATTATATTGTCCCTCCAAATTATTACAATCTTTAAATATTTGTTGGATTAATATGATAAGGGGTTCATGAACCGGGAAATCTAAATCGATCAATCGATATGCACACATACACGAACACGCGAACACATGCTTAGGCAAATAATATATATATACATACATATATATATATATATATATATATATATATATATATATATATATATATATATTGTCATCCGCAGACAGATCTGTTTCGCCATATCACATATATATATATATGAATACTGCGGTCAATACCGAGTAGCTACAGTCTGTTCCATGTTTGAATCTACTTTTCAGGCCATGTGTATTCATTGCGTTGTGGTATCGACCCGGAGCGACAAATCGGGTAGTTAAGTTCAAATTCCAGTTGAATTTCTCGCATTCACTTACGCACAAATACCCTTAGGGAAGGTATTACTCCGTCTAGTCCCTCCAGTTACAGGTTAAATAATAGGATAGATTAGGTTCTATAGCCTTAACTGGCAACCAGTCTACCTCAGAAAGCAATGGCAACCTACTGTGGGATAATCTTCTGCCCAGTCAGTCATGACTCTTTCGAGATATGATCGCTCAAATCGTTTATCACGTATGACTCTTAACTGACTGTATTTATTGTGTACTAGATCGACTATTTATATAAGCTATTTAAAAATTGTAGACAAGTATGTCTGTAAAATTTTCACTGCTTTCGTTAGATGTAAACCAGATACAAATGCAGAACAGATACAAAATGTAGACATATTTCGAACTTGGATGCACTCAGAACGAAGACTGTTAGACCTGAAGAATCAAAATATATCCCGACAAGTAGATCCTCAATCATGAAAATGCAAAGTGTCCCAGGATTTTGCCAGTTCTTGGTTAAGAAATCCAATGCATCTTGAGGACAGCTATGTTATTTATGAGTCATTTTTAGTTATTTCAGAAATTGGAAAATACTCGAAGATGGCAACGATTTGACGATATTACTGATATCCGGTAGCACACCATTACATAATGTTTCCGGCAATGTCACCATTACCTCACCAATCGCACAGCTTTGCAACCGCTGCACTTTATTTTGCATGTGGGAGCTGGCAATACTTACCAGGTAGGAAAGTTAGCATTCAAAAGCCCATTTTTGTGATCAAATTTTCACAGCACACACACACACACACACACACACACACACACACACACACACACACACACACACACACACACACACATATATATATATATACTAATTATTAATTATACTTTAAAACATCTACAAACTACTACAAAACTTTACATTTTGTTTCGATATTGGACGAACAATGTCTCATCAGGTAGCTAATAAAGATTGTAATAAACGTTTTGTTGAAAAAAATTATAAAAAATCACCACTTTTATTTAATTCTTTCAAGAAAACGCTTATTATTCATCATCATTAACTACCTCATGAGATATTGTTCTTCCAATGTCGAAAAAAAGTGTACAATTTTGTAGTATTTTGTAGATTGTACATGTTTTAAATTATAATTAATAATAAATATTTTTATATTGAGCATTGTTTTAAATTAATTTTTTGAACGTTGCAAATACTTTCTTCGTAATTTATTCATTTGGATATACATATATATTATACACACACGCACACACACACACACACACACATATATATATATATATATATATATATATATATATATATATATATATACTAATCAAATCGTTAAACTGTGTTTGTTATAAAACCAATGTCAGAATCTCAGACGACATAACTGGGTGATGTGAAAGCGGCACTTCCAGAAACTCATTGTGTTGAATTTTTAATAACTACTACTGTTCTGTCCTGGTGTATTGCGATAAACATTTAGTATTTTAAATTATTGCTAGGATAGTTTTATGTTTTTTCTGTCATTTTTTTTTTTTTTTTGTTTCCTTTCCTTTTTGTTATTTTCCTTGTTTTTGTGATTCTTTGTTGTTGTTTCAGCAATTTCATCTGCCAGGTTTTAAACGTTGATAAAGTTTTATGTAGAAGCTTTATCGAAACTTTCCTTATATATATATATATATATATATATATATATATATATATATATATGAAGAGAGAGAGAGAGAGAGACTGAGAGATTATATTCATGTAGCAATACTTGTTTTTTGCAAGTTTAGTTAAAAACGACAGACAAGGTTGTTTTATGTATGTATGGACATAGATATACGCACACACACACGCACATACACGTAGCCACATACACACTTATATATATATATATATGCAAACAGGTTTCTTTAAAAATGGCAGAAAAATTAATACTATTTTTGACATAATTTTTTATCTGATCTTATAACATTCTTACTTTTTAGCAAATAAAATGTATAAAAATTGTTCAAATGTTTTATAAGACTTTTATATAAATTATGTTCTAAAAAGAAAAAATATATATAAGATCGTATGACCAATTATATAAAAAACTTAACCATAAAACTTTGTCTGTCATTTTTAACGAAAGTTGCATACATACATATATATATATATATATATATATATATATATATATATATATATATATATATATATTGATCGTTTAATTACTTAGGTTTTGGTCATAATAAAATTAGACCAGTGCACATTTGTATTACATACGTTCAAACAATTATATTGTAAAACTTTTGAATATTTTCTATTTGTAAACGAGTTATTACGCGACCAAGGTTTCTACCATGAGTGGTGTCTTCAAGCGATTTTCAATTGAAAATCACCTGAAGACACCACTCATGGTAGAAACCTGGGTCGGTTAATAACTCGTTTACAAAAGGAAAAAATATATATATTAATTAAATTGGTCTGGTTGGAGAAAGTTCGTTTTTGATGTTTTTAAGGCCTTGAGTACTCGAAGTAAAAAGAGGATATACACCCGACGTCTGGCTTGAATACATCAGATGTGTGAAACTCGCAAAAAAGTAAGTGTTGAAAAACTCAAACAAATACAGGCGGCACAAAAACGCAATGGAATAATATTTTTGTTTTTTAAGCTACAAAACTATTATTTCTCCGACATTTTTGTTAGCGATAAACAATTCCTGAGTCCATAAATGTACATGGCAGCCAGGAACGTAACGTTTCTCTCAAGTCATAATCACCATTACTGAACTGGAAACAACTATTGTTTTTTAGTCTTTCATGCCAACCTCCAAAGAGTCTGAGCTCCAGGACCATGGATTAGTTTTAAAGCTTTCATTACACCCGGGCAACGCCGGGCTATACTACTAGTTTTTTTATAATCGTGAACCAAGTAAATGTTTATAGTCCCAAATAGACTAATAAAATAAACTAAATAACAAACGATATGACGTAAAATTAACCAACCGCATTAACCAGCCGCATTAACCAACCGCAAAATTAACCAACCGCATTAACCAGCCGCATTAACCAGCCGCATTAACCAACCGCATTAACCAGCCGCATTAACCAGCCGCATTAACCAACCAACGACTCTCATTTGTACAGTTACTAGTTGAAGAATTGTTTTTATATTTCTGACCAGTGTCTCGATTTTCGTTATCAATCGTTTACAAAATGGGGGAAAATATCAATATTCGATGAGGGTTAGTTGTGTACTATTGGTTAATGGTGGGTATCACACGCTTAGTCAAATTTTCAAATTTTAGAGAAAAAACAATGTTATGGATGCGGACATTATTTAATTTTACTCTGAACTAATAAGATTGAATTTTCACGTGACATAATCGACATGGTTGTTTAATTTATAAATTAAATATCGATTGCGAATTTGTATTTCTTTGCTGTTTGCTGTTTGCAAGGCAGAGAGAGAGAGAGAGAGAGAGAGAGAACAATGATCCCAATTGAATGTTAAGATGATTTTGTTGTATAAATATGATGAAGAGAATTAATTTCACTTCAATACAGTATCAAAAGAAGGAATCAAGGCTGCATTATCTTTGTTTTTAACTGATCTAATTCTGCGCCAAAGAGCATCGAAACAACGAAGGGGAAGCAGCGAGCAGCAAGAAAGCGAAATAATAAAATGAGAGGGAAAAGTCAATAAATTAAAAGAAATACAAGGAAGCTATTTTAAAGAAAAAAGAAAGTAAGAATGAAAAAGGATAAAATTAAAAAGAGAGATAACCGGGGAAAGACATCTAAACTTATTTATAAATGGAACTTTGTCTGTGTGTGTGTGTGTGTGTGTGTGTGTGTGTCCGTTACCTATAGAGTCCGAAACGGCTGAACCGATTTTCTTGAAAATTTACACAGTTGTACTATAAGCGTCTGCGAGTGTTCTTAGCTAGGTTTTGTGTCGAGGTACCCCCGCTAAATATCGAAAATCTATAATCGAAAAAATCGAGCTATAGAAGTAGTGGTCCGATTTTAATCAAATTTGATACACACATAGACAAAAACATACGAAACGATATTTAGAAGTTTCGGGGTTGCAATTCATAAAATAGTGCAGGAAATAGAAATATACATATATATATAAAAGTCAAAATGTTTGTGTGTGTGTCTTTTTATCTGCCTATATGTTTGTATTTTTTTCAGCCCTTTTATTTTAGTTTTTGTTCGGGTTTGGCTCTAATTAGGGATAATTGTAGTTCTTAGTCTAAGCTATGATACCATTTACTCAGAGGACTTATTTAGCCTTCAATATTCAGTTTACAAGGAAAAAAACTTATTTGATATCGATAGCAGGAAATAAAAATTTGACTTACATCCATTCATTTTTCTTTCAGTCTACAGTTTCGCTTTAACTGGAAACAACTATTGCTTTTTAGTTTTTCGTGCCAACGTTCAAAGAGTTTGAGCTCCAGGACCATGGATTAGTTTTAAAGCTTTCATTACACCCGAGCAACGCTGGGCCATACTGCTCGTATGGAATAAACAAAAAAAGATGTAAATAAATAAATAAAAAATATTTTAAAAAATAGAAAACAAATGCAGAAAAATGTACAAAAAAAGGAGAAAAACTAAAAGAAAAAAAGAAATTTAATCGAAGAGAAAATAAAAAGATCACATTCAAAATTTTTAAAATAGCGCCCGTGAAAGAAGCATTATTGACGAAGTAAGAAAGTATTTAAAAAGAAAAGAATTTATGATAAAACCAAACCAAAATGAAGAACAAAGGAAAGAGAGAAAATATGAACAAATGAAGACCGATTGTAATGCCAACGAAAGCATGAAATTTCTTTTGAAAAGTAATGACAAAGATTAAAAATTGTAGTAAAAAACAGAATTGTAGTAAAACCAA
The DNA here is from genome assembly GCA_037127315.1 of Ascarosepion bandense. Lineage (NCBI taxonomy): Eukaryota > Metazoa > Mollusca > Cephalopoda > Sepiida > Sepiidae > Ascarosepion > Ascarosepion bandense. The sequence continues at coordinate 775,896 of JBBBDQ010001433.1, forward strand.
AGGAAGTAAATGAAATTGGAAAAAATATTATAAAAGAACATTAAAATCCGGAAGGAATCGTAAAAAAAAATGTTGATTCCATTAAAACCATGTGAAGTTGATTATAATGGCATTTGTATTAGTCGAATTTTATAAAATACTGATTAAACAATGCAAACAAAGTTTAATTATTTTTTTAAGCTCGTTAAATACAAACAGAAATCACGGCTTGTTGCGCGGCAAAATGGTATCAAAAGAACTTGTTCTGAGTTTAAAATCGATTGGCCATTTCAGAAGATGGAAACAAGACTTTCATTACAGATTACTGATTTTTAACTAATTCTTTGTAACGTTTCAAAATTACTCCTTTTTAAACTGCTTACCTGAATAAAGCGTTTTTAATTTTGAAAATACTAACGCTAGCTGAACTAGATATTTAGTTATATATACTTAAATATTCTGATTGATTATACCTTTCAAAAGAGTTATTAGTTTAACCAACATTCTTCAGACAACTGTCCGTCTTGCTATTCTTATCACATGATTTTAGCCGATTTATTGATCAGCTTTAATCAGGTACATTCTGTGCAAGAAAAAATCCCTTATTTAAAAGTACTTCACTTCTCTGGAAGTCTGTAAAAATCACTTAAACTAGATCAACACACGGAATCAAGCTAATTTGCAGGAGGATGAAGCCGCCTGCAAAATGATTGCTCATTCTGAAAAAAAAAATAGTACAGAAGTGACTTAATAGATTTACGTACGATTATCGAAATATTGACTTTGAAATTAATTGAAAAAAACACCGTGATCTTATGATCTGATCCAATAACAATCGTTTTTCCTTACATGCACTGGCATGATAATGCAAAAAGCTGTTTGTAAAAGAACGAAACAAAAATATTTTAAAAATACAAGGAAAAAGAAAAAATTAGCTAAACATCCATTTCTTCTTTTACGTGCCCTGTACTTTCAGGACGTAGGCGATCATGGCTTTCTACATCTCCCTATTCCTTGTGTCTCTTAGCACGCTTTCTCCTATCACACCAGGCAACCGTCGTTCCCTCATCCACCTGATCACGTCATTCAAATATTTTATCCGCTGCTTTCCCTGTCTCTTTTTCACTATATCTGGCCTGTTAGTATCAGGTTCTCCAACCCTCCTTCCTCACTGCATGTCCCAGGAACTTTAGCTGTCTCTTCCTGATTAATTTCCTTTTCGTTTCCATCTTTTCCAAAACCTCATCATTGCTCATATGCTCGGTCCATGATATTTGCCGCATCCTTCTGTAGAAAAACATTCATTTATATATAAATAAATTTAATTGTTCTTTTTTTTATAATCGTTTCACCCCAAAGCAAAGTAGTTTCGCCACTGGTGAGCAGGGGTTACAGATAGAGGACAGGAAAGAGAGAAAAGAAAAAAAAATGGACAGGAAATGTCGAAGCAAAGGTGAGAGGGATGTGGGAGTCAAGAAGATAAAAGATAGCAATTGACGTTGCACTTAAACTTTTGGAGATTGTAGCTTACAGAGAAGCAAACATCGGAGTTCCAGAGGTGGGAAGTGCGAGAAAAGAAGCTTATAGAGAAATGACGGGTAAATTTTCCTATTTTGACGGTAAACCAAACATCTCACTTTTTTTTTTCAATTGGAATAGATAGACTAAACTATCACCTGGTTCACACTCCACCCACGTCTATTGAACAGATGTAGAGGCTCATCCCTTGTTCCCTGTTTAGGATGTGGTTTCCGGTTTTTCTCTTTTCCAATCTTTTCACTCTTACGTAGCCCCCGGCACATCAGTGGCGTTACCGCCTTGCTCGGTGTGATATGATTAAAGAAAAAGGGAGTGAGACCTAGTTACCAATCTAGTTGCACCAGTAAATTCATGATGGCGCGACACCAGAGAAGGAAGCTCGTCAGAGCAGAAGCCTAGAAAATACTTGTAGAAAAGACAGAGGGAAGTCACAGTCTTACATCTCAAAAGATCGTTAGAATAACCATCTCTGCTCCGGAAACTATATATTTTGCTACTTTCAACAAATGATTTTGTCTGGTCAATACAACAGCCTACACCACGTGTATTGCGAAAAAAAATGATACCATTTTTCCTGGAAAAATACCTACAAGAAATTACCTTTCAAATACTGAAAGGACTAATCTGTTTCTATTGCTATAGTTGATTTTCTAAGCGCTGCTTAGATGTGACACAAGGCTGAAAATATGGGACACCCAGTGAGGATAGAACTCACTACTCAGTTGTAGCGTTCTAGCGTGACAAGCTTGCTGACCATCACACCACGCCGAGGTGCTCATTTCCATAGCTATAGATGCGCGAAATATCCAAGCGATTTCAATTATCTAAAAGGAATTTGCCTGACACGCAATTTACTTATCAGAAGAAAAAAGAAATTCACTTAATATTGAAAATTTATACCGACCTACTTAAGCCCGTGTTGCACATGCAGATACATACCGCCTTCTTCAGCTTCTTTAAGTCCCTGTGATGAATTGCTCACCTCGACGCCCAGTGTAACACATATATGATTGCACATGATATATGGCTTGCGTGTCCCAATGATCCCAAGATCGAAACCGTCTGGAATTCCAACATTTGTATGACCACCAATGGCGGTACGGTCGATGAAAATGGACCAGACAGAACGCGAACAACTCTCGAAGACCCAAATAGTGGGGTAGCTTAATATCTACACGATCTCAACATCCAAATGGAAGATAGCAGCATAACCAAAGCGGACCTGAACAGAAGAAACATCAAACGGCTCGATACAACAAGATTTGCCAGATCTCGCCCGTTCTCGCCTCAAGTTCAAATTCACGCGAATGACCTCGTCACCAGGTTAGATAGCAGATAACATACTTTCTTTTCTTTCTTTTTTTCTTTTATCTTTTTTTCATCCCTAAAAGTCAAAGTGTTAACATACTTTTAATCTAATTTTATTTTTATTTTTTATTTTTATTTTTATTGCTTATCACTCTATCCTATTACCTTTGACGCTTCTATTCTTGTACCAAAAGTGTATTCCCTAAAAATAGAAAATAATAGCCAAATTTCAAAGTGAATCTTTATTCTAATTAGTTAAAAGGAACGCATACAAAATTTTATATCTTCCCACATACATAAAAAGCAAACCGTTTGCATTTTTTGTATTTAAATGTAAATCATTTTCACAACCAAAATCCAACATTGCCTGATGAGGAGATAGAAATCTCGAAACATAAAAATTTCCATGTGGCAATGTACTTTTAACTTTTAATTCATAATTATATAATTTTATATATATATATATATATAATAATAACTTTATATATATAAATATATATATATATATATATATATAAAGTTATTTATAAATGGAACTTTGTCTGTGTGTGTGTCTCTGTGTGTGTGTGTGTCCATTATCTATAGACTCCGAAACGGCTGAACCGTTTTCTTGAAAATTTACACAGTTGTACTATAAGCGTCTGTGGGTGTTCTTTGCTAGACTTTGTGTTGAGGTACATCCGATAAATATCGAAAATTGATAATTGAAAAAATTGGGTTACAGAAGGAATGGTCTGATTTTAATCAAATTTGATACACTCATAGACAATGACATAAGAAACGATATTCAGAAGTTTCAAGATTGCAGTTCTTACAATAGTGCAGAAAATCGATAATATATATATATATATATATAAGGTGTGTGTGTCTGTTTATCTGTCTGTATGTCCTTTATACAAATCCACAATTTTTATCCGAATCTCACCAAATTTCACACAAATATTCTGTAGGCTGAGTCTGGATTTGTTTTACACCTTTCATTACACCCGAGCAACGCCGGGCTATACTGCTAGTATATATATATATATATATATATATATATATATATATATATATATATATATATAACAAAAAAAGTTTAAGACGTAGATTATTATGCCTCAATAGATATTTATTTTTTATCAACAATGAGTAGTCATAATTTCTAGGGATTGACCCACTGCAAGATTTTAATTAAGAATATAGAGAACTATGTTTAATGAATGAACAAGAATTGTTTTTCACGACTTTTCTTAGGCAATTGTGTCAAATAAAAGCAACTGACGAAACCGAAATTTGAACTTGGCTCACCGCCTCCAGTTTCTTGTGCTGATAACATATCAGTCAGTTAAGTGCTATACGTGATACACGCTTGGACGATCATGTCTCGAAAGAGACATGACTGACTGGGCAGAAGATTATCCCGCAGTAGGTTGCCATTGCTTTCTGCGGTAGCCTGGTTGCCGACCAAGGCTATAGAACCCAATCTGTCCTGCTATTTAACCCATAACTGGAAGGAAGAGACGGATTAATGCCTTTCCCAAGGGTATTTGCGTGTAAGTGAATGAAACGAATTCAACTGGAATTCGAACTCGGCTCCCCGGTTTCTCGTTCCGTGCTGATATCCACTGTACCACAACGCACATAGGTCTTTAACATTTTAGCAAAATAGTTTTGATTTGTTTTTGTTTACGAACAAAGTAATTATTATTCATTATAGGAAACAAAACCTGATGTTATTTTGTCATATCTTCCCGATCGTAGTCTGTATTTTATCATTTAGCTTCTGGCGAGCACGCAAGAATTTATCAACGATAAAACCTGTGCTAATTCCGGTTGCATGCCTTGACTCATGAGAGTGAACGAGATAATAAAATTTGTGCTAATCAAGCAACTAAGACGAGTAATCAAAATAATTGACTAAACGTTACATCAGTCCAATCGGATGAGACGGTCTATCTAAAATCAACAATTCAATATTACTAATTCCGGATGATGACATTTGCAGGCCTCATTTGTGCATTTATGTCTTGCTGCACGACATTAAAATCTGTAGCTGGTTGGAGAAAGCGAAGTGTTTATGACTGCGATAGACAACAGAACAAATATAAACCAAACAAACCAACATTAAATCAAAGACTCTCCGCTTGTGTCGTTTAAATTGCACGTTCTTTTTTCTTTCAAATTTTCGTTTGTTCCACTAAGCATTATTTTCTCTTATCTTTCTTTGTGTTCTTCAATGTGATTTAAGCACGATTTTCTGTCTTATTTATCTTTCTTTTAAAAAATAAGATTTTAAAATTTGAATTTGTTTCAATAAAATTGGGAGAGACAGAAGTGAAAGAAAATGCAGTCAAATCTTTCGACTAATCTATAGGAATATTTTTAACAGTTTTATTCCAAGCAAGACGGTACCGCCACAGATGCACAGGGGCAACATAAGAGTAAAATTTAGACAGAAGGAGAGCTAAGAGAAAGACAAACCAGTTACAGGAGGTGTCAGTTAAAGGGCAAGGGAATGATGGGAATACAGGTGTGAAGAAAGTTGCGAAGGTAGAGAGAAAAGAAAAGAACAAGATATACAGGGTGATGTAGAAAGAACTGGAGTCAAGTGGATAAGAGATGGGTTTTGACATTGCATTTAAATTCCTGCAGGTTGTAGCCGTCAAGAAAGCAAGCACACGGAAGGGAAATCCACAGGCGGGAAGTGCGGGAAAAGAAGCTGTTGGAGTAGATCATAATTAACTGATAAAACAAAAGTTTTAAATTTTCTGTCAATATATCTATTTCTTTCATGTGCCTTGTTCCTTCAGGAAGTTTACGGGCATGGTTCTTCACAATTTCCTGTCCTTTGGAAATCTTAATAAACTTTGTTTTCGTGTTATCACTCCTAGAGACAGTATGCTGTTATTCATTTACTGAATCACACTAGGTTGGTTATGCAATATATTCCTCTACTTAATGTCCTGTGAGTGTAAAATTTTTCAAGCCTTCCTTCCTCATTATTTTCTGTAGAAATGTCAGCTCCATCCTCCTGATATCAAGTATAAGTATCATGTTTTACAATTCCTTCTAAAACTTTGCCCTTGGTCATATGTTCAGTCCAAGATATTTTTAGTATCATACTATAGAACAGGATGTGCGTAGTGGTCCAGTGGATATCGGCTCGGAAAGACAAATCGGGGAGCCTTCGAATTCCAGTTGAATTCCTTGCATTCACTTGCGCACAAATACCCTTGGGAAAGGTATTAATCCATCTCTTCCAACCCAGTTATGGGTTCAATAATAGGACAGATTGGGTTCTATAGCCTTGGCTGGCAACCAGTCTACCGCAAAACGCAATGGCAACCTAATCCGGGATAATCTTCTGCCCAGTCAGTCATGCCTCTTTCGAGACATGATCACCCAAGCGTGTTCCACGATGACACATCTGACGGATTATAGAACAACCTTTCTATTGGCATAAGTCGGGTCATGTAGGACAATTGATGTTACATAACCGTTAAGTAGGCTTTTCTTAGTTTCTAATTAAATTTTGATTAGCTTTTGGAAAGCATATTCTGCTATCCTAAAGCACCTTCGGATTTCAGTGTCACACATTTTACCCCCTGTTAAAACAATTACCAGATTTTTAAGTTGTTGTATTTGTTTGATTTTGGTCATTCCAATTTTTAATTTACATGATGGATTTTTTCATTTGCTCACAACCATGCTGTCATCTTGTAATTGAGGTATAGTCCTTTCTTCTTCCTTTCCTTTACTGAGTCAATGAAATTCTTATTGTATACATTTTAATAAAATCTGAGAAATGCATTTTGTACACTGCATTTACTTAGAGGAAGCTTGGCCAAGTGGTTATAAACCAACCACAGTCGATTTTCATTAGAATGTGGGCTATCGGTCGACCTCAATGTGGAAAATCCTGGCAAACCATACCAAGAGAGGTAAGCTTGCTAACCAGTATTCCAGATCGAAGTGCTCCTGTCTCAAGGTGAATTGATTGATTCATTCATTTTTAAAGGTTATTTAAAGCCAGATAATATTTTTAGATTTTAAGAAATTTTTGTTTTGGAGACAGTAAAATTTTAGTGAACCAAATCTCTACTAATTAATCTACAGTTGGTGGGTAAAAAGAGGTTGGCATATATACCTTTCCCAAGACTATTTGCATGTAGATATAATTGTAACATTTTATTCTCTCGAATATCTTTCACTCTCAGTAAGCACCTCGCGTCTTAGTGTCTTTTAATGCCGTGCTTGACATAAAAGGGTTAAACAAGGTTCTCTTCTACACTTTCATATTCCATTAGTAAGAACTAAATTCTACTCTATCAGCTTCGTCTTGTCGCTCTGATGTTTCGTGGAATAAACTCCTGGCAGAATGTTTTACCAATCACTACAATCTTGACCTTTTCATGTCTAGAGTTAACCGTTAACTTAATCTCAGAAACGGTAATTCTGATCTTCTCACACACTCATATGATGCATTAACCCACTATCTTGAGTGGCTCTTGGGCATTTTATTCGGTTAATATTAATATATAACAATATAACAAAATAGGAATGAGTGATATTAAGGAGGAATATCATTGTTTAGTACTACAAAGTTACGGATAACTAATATCCGGAAGTGACATAACACATTCAAATAATAAGATTGACCTCTGTTTATAAAAAAACGTAGGGAGAAACTCAACAGTTAATATGTCGTTAATAATCAGGTTTGTTTTATTGATTTGAAAACCCTAACAATTCGATAAACTAATAGTTTCTTTTCAGTCACGTCTTACTTGTGGAACTCTCTTCCTGCCTCTTCTTTTCGAGTCAACTTTGATCTTGAAAACTTTAAATGCAAAATCAATCTAGTCAGGCTAGTCTCCTTGCGAGCAAAGCACTGCGCTTCCTCGGCCTAAATCTATCACCCGACCTCAAGTGGAATGACTACATTGAATCCATAGGTAAATCTGCTGCTCGGAAGGTTGGTTACTTTAGTAGGGTTAGGAAGTTTTTCTCGTCTAAATCTATCTTACACATATGAAAATCTACAATCCGCTCATGCATTGAATACTGCTATCACATCTGATCGGGTGCCACTGCTATTCATCTCGGGCTTCTTGACAAAATCCAACGAAGAATCTGTAATGCAATTGATCCCGACCTGGTAGCTCAACTCCAGTCACTTTCTCAGCGACATAATGTGGCTTCCCACTGTCTATTCTACAAATATTTTCACTGCTTCTGCTCCGATGAGCTTAGCTCCCTAGCGCTTCTACTAAATGAAGTTATTCCAGCTACTAGACTAGCGGCTAGGTCCCACCCTTTTAAAGTGAAACCAATAAAATATAACCGCAACTTCTACTCTCTCAGCTTCTTTGCTCGCACTTTCTGCCAGTGGAATTCCCTACCGTATACTTGCTTCACTGAAAAGCTACAATCTCCAATATTTTAAATGCAAAGTCAATTGCCATCTCTTATCTTCTTAACTCACATCTTTTCCATGACAACCCTTGTGTCATATTCTTCTTCCTTTCCACTCCACTCTTATGCAGCCCTCTTCACACCTGTCTTTTCAATTTTTTTTCTCACTCATTCTCTGACTCCTCGGTAACTTCTTTCTCTTTCTCATCACTCACCTCTTATGTAACCCTCTGCACACCAGTGGCAGTTCCGCTTTGCTTGGGGTGAAATGATGAAAAAACTCGTTATCTTCTGTTTTCTTAATTCCTGTTTTTCATTGTTTTTCTCCTTAATAATGTCTTTTTTGTTTCTTATATCCTTTGACACTCAGTAACTCTTTGTGATTTATTGCCTTGATTGGAGTGAAATGATGAAAGATATAATTAAGTTTCGATTTGAAAATTGATTTTTGTAAGTTTCTGACACGTCACTTACTCACCGGTGCGTTAATCCTGTTGTTAGATGTGTTCTGTCTACTAACAATTAATGGTTAGGCCATTCTTTTTACTTTTACGGGGTATTTTAAACTAGAATAAAAACTCTGTTGGAATTTATAAATCCACTCCCTAGCGGCAATTATAACCGATTATGCTTACAAAATTAATTTTAAAAAAAATTTAAAGCATTCATCACGGAATATGAATTTGTAATGAGTTGTATGCTGAAGTGATAATCACTGTATTTTCTTTATGGTTAAATGATGGTGTTGATTAGGAAATTTATATTTAGAATGAAAGGATTTGTCTCGATTCATTGTGTCACTTTCTTTATCGTCACTCAGGTAGAAACAATCAAGTAACAGTTTGAAATCATTCGAATACTGGAAACAATGAAGTTGAAATGAGAGAAAATAAAAAAAGGAAGCATTATCAAAATCAAGCGAATTTACACACAAAGGAAACATATTTTGTAACTATTTTTAATTCTTCTTTCTTTGTCAATTTTTTCATGAGACTTTTTCTTAAATTTTCTTCCGTTTTATCTTATTGCCACATTTTTCTAGTAATATTTTATAAATACTTCTTTCTGTATTTCTTTCTTGATTTCTTTTCTTTTGAATCTTTTATTTTTCTTTATGTTTCTTCTCTTTCTTGATCATTGCAACCATCTTTTGTCTAATGATCCTTGAACATTGCTACCATCTCTGGCCTGATAATCCTGTCATACATCTCGCTATTCACGTCAAAATCCAAAGAGGGATATGTAATATTATCGACTCTTCCCTGGTATTTAGATAACAGTAAACTTCCCCGCCGCCATAACGGGGTTTCTTCTCTTACGTTTTCATAAATATTTTCATGGTACTTGTTTTCATGAGCTCCTTTCTTTGGCAGCTCAACTCCATGGATTTGAAGGTACTACGAGATTGGCAGTTAGTTATAATGTTTTACTATTGAATTAGCTAGATGTAACCGGAAGTTCTTTTCTTCTAGATTGCTTCCGGTTTATTGTTGCACTGTTTCTTACGAGCTTTAAAAATTTCGAAGTAATGCCAATCGCGATTGTCTACCTTCCCGAATTTCTCCTGTTCTTTTTTCCTTTCTCCATAAGAACGTTTTCTCATTCTCTTTTAAGCCCCTTTGCGTCTTAAGGACATTATAGCCTTGATACGGTGAAATTAACCCTCCCCTAACACACTCACATACACATAATTATATATATATATATATATATATATATATATATATATACTATACTCGTGTCGAAAAAAAATATATATATATATATATATTAAAATCATATTCAAAGAAATAAATAAATATATATACGAGGAAGGGAAAAATTGTTTTAAAAAAAGAAAGAGCTAAGTACATGAACATCAGTCAAAAAAGCACAGACCGAGTCAGCACGTAGCCCAAAGAAAAAAGCCGGCTCTTTCCCTGTCGATCCGTTTAGGTGAAACCTAGGTAGTTTGTCTGACTCTCTAGGTTCTTGATTTATTCCGCTCTACCTAGTATTGAGCACTTTTTTGTGAGTTGATTTCTCGTGTCGAGCTTTTTTCTTTGGGTTACGTGCTGACTCGGTCTGTGCTTTTTTGACTGATGTTCATGTACTTAGCTCTTTCTTTTTTTAAAACAATTTTTCCCTTCCTCGTATATATATTTATTTATTTCTTTGAATATGATTTTAATATATATATATATATATATATATATATATATATATATCAATTTATTTCTTTGAATATCATTTTAATATATACTCGTATATACTAGCATCTATTAAAAATTATTTTCACAAGTAAATTAAAATACGTCGGTTGTTAATTAATTTCGTAAATCCCAGGAACTTTGTGTAATATCTCTCTCTCTCTCTCTCTCTCTCTATATATATATATATATATATATATATATATATATAATGTGTAATATACTAGTTACTGAGAATACAATTTTAGCTGATGTAAGTGGAAGAGGAACTAACATAATGGTTTGTGACATGTTCCAAGTTTTAACATGCATATATCTTTTCTGTTGTATCGTGAACATTAACGTAGAAACGTTCAAACAAACTCGGGGAAACAGAGATATTCGTTATAATCACCAAAATATTAGGGAAAACAAATTTTGAAAATTTTCTGTGTTTTATAAGGGTATCGTCCGCTGACTTATCTTTGGATCCCACACATGTATACACGTCTATGAATCGTTGCATTGCTTGTGTGGTTTATGAGGTCTGTTCGTCGTTTACATTGAAAACTGGGATAAGATGGTCATCGCATAAATTTTAAATGTTATTCCAGAAGTGGCCACACTGGATCCAACTGGATTCTGGACCACATGATCCCGTAATGGCTGAATGCGTTCTTTTCTTGATCATATGAGAAATGAGATCTACTGATTCTTCTTATTTAAACACCTTGAACAAATATATGCTATCGAGATTGTGATTAACCAGTAGCCCCACAATAGTAACAAATCGTTGAAGACTACGGTCATGGGCGTGACAGGCATCATTAACATGCCCTACTTGTCTCTCGACATGCATTCGCTTCTAAGAGCGTCTCTAAGTGGTCCGTGATAATGATACTCGTTTTATCAAATAGTAGTTTTCTTGTGTGTAAACACTGTCGAATCTTCTCTGGATCTATTATTGAAACTGGGACACATCTGTTATGAGTAGAATGTCTGTTCATTTCAACATGCTTACCAATATATATATATATATATATATATATATATATACATACATATATATATATATATTGTTAAATATAAGAGACAATGAATGTCTATCATGTTTAATCATGAGCCGTTCTAAACGTCGTATTTTGTTTTTTGGCTTTAATTTCAGTTGAAAATACAGACAAAAATTCTCCAATATTTGGATAATTTTTTATTAATTTGGTTCTAAGCTTTCGGCTCACATGAGCCATCATCAGAGAGGTTATTAAGACAATACAATAACATAACATAACATTGCATTTGAATACATCGTTCTGTTGCCATTTCGCGCTATCGCGCGGTGTGACGTCATAGAACCGCATTGCAAATTTGCGAACTGCGTTTTTTATTTTTGGTAACTATTGCCGTTGCCTAGCAGAGTTTTTGTCAACAGAAAATAAAATCGTCGGTGATGGTGGATGTTATTGTATTACACGATATATATATATATATATATATATATATATATAAATATATACACACACACACACACACACACACACACATATATATATATATATATACACACACATATATATATATATATATATATATGTATATATATATATATATGCATATTATGAAATAGTGATAAAAAAACGAGGCAACCGATTTTGCTTCCGCTCGTCAGTCCACTACGGGAGATTTAAATTAAAATTAAAATGAAGTGTGTCATGGAAAAAGAAGGAAGAAAATATGAATGCAAAGAGCTAGAGGCTAATGACATCGAGCTCCAATCATTCTCGCTCTTTGCACAGTGAAGGTTTGTGGGACCCGATATATAAAGCCTCCAGCACCTTAAAATGGAATAAAAAGTGAGATTGGGCCAAAACAGTGAACCAATCTACACTTAAATAAGTTAGCACACCATACTCGAAATGGACTCGTTCCAAATACTTACGGATTAGCCATTTATGAGCACCTTTTAAAGAATAGAAAGTGTGCTGCGAATTTTAGTGTAGATTGTTTCACTGTTGTGGCCAGAACACACTCTTTATTCCAACTTAAGGTGTTGGAGGATTAATATATCGGTTCCCACAAACCTTTACTTTGCCAGCAGCGTGATTTGTTGGGGCTCGATATTATTAGCCTCTAGCTCTTTGCATTCATAATTGATTCACCCTTATTTTCTATGACACTTCGTGAGGTGCCCTGGCTGGAAATAACTGGCGATATTTGTGCCGAGGTTGGAAAATTTTTTTACATAAAGTCGTACTGACCGGCTAAGTGTCAAAAAATGTATAATTACTACTGGCTATAATTATTAGGCCACCCCAGTTTTTTTTAAAGAAATGGTGGATTTCATACTAGTTTTAGTATTTATTGCCAAGTGGATAATTCTAAATGAAAATAGAACGGTTCTTTTGATAACACTGCACAATAAGATGTGCATCAAATGAACTGCTCTAATGTCGAGTTTTTGTGCTCTCTTCCCCAGCTAGTCTCTTCTTCTTACTGGCTGGCCCAAGCAAAGAGTTCCTGGCTGTCTTGTAAAATTTTGCAAAGTAATAATAACAAAAGAACCATTCTATTTTCATTTAGAATTATCCACTTTTCAATAAATACTAAAAATAATATGAAATACATCATTTTTTTTTAAAACTGGGGTGGCCTAAAAATTATGGCCGGTACCATATATATATATATATATATATATATATATATATATATACATATATATATGCTACCTTTGAATATCAGTCATTTTATTTTATAATCTCCAAACTCGGATAGCACTAATTTACAATTGAATATAAAACATTCTTATTACTCTTCATGCATAAACAAACTAATTATACATTCAGTTAAAAGGAAAAATGAAATTAATCTATGATAATGGCGAAACGTATAGCCGACAGCTCTTGTATAAGTAAAATGTTCGGAAAATTTTTATAAAATTTATGATCAATAACAAAAATTTTTTTAAGATAAAATGAAAAATTATTTAAAAATCTCAACAATAGCACCTTCTCTCACATTTTTAATTAAACCTCTATAAAAGAAAGATTGCTGCCTAATTACAGAATATATTATATATATATATATATATATATATATATATATATATATATATATATATATTCTAAACATATACTGTTAAATATAAGACACAACTAATGTCTATTATGTTTAATCATGAGCCGTTCTAAACATCATATTTTGACTTTAAATTCAGGTGAAAATAAAGACAAAAATTCTTCAACATTTGGATAATTTTTTATTAAGTTGTTCCCAAGCTTTCGGCTCACATGAGTCATCTTCAGAGAGATTACAAAGATGTTAACATGAAAACATCCACCATCAGCGACGATTTTATCTTGTGTTGACATAAAACTTTGCTAAGCAATAATAACAGTTACCAAAAATAGCAAACGCAGTTCGTAAATTTGTAACCTCTCTATATATATCATTAGGAAAGGTATTAATCCGTTCCTTCCCTCCAGTTATGGTTAAATAACAGGATAGATTGGGTTCTATAGCCTTGGCTAGCAAACAGTCTAGCGCAGAAAGTAATGGCGCTCTTTTACGGGATAATCAAAATACCTGAGGTATATACAGGGTTGGACTTGGGATCCTCTCCTTAAATCAAATCCAAACGAATCTTTCTCCATCGCGTGGGAGGAAGCCGGCTCAACCCGACCAGGGTGAATACTGAAACAGGTACAGGTAGGTACAGGTTCTCTCTCTGTACATTTTTTAAAAATTAAATTATACATGACGAACTGGAAAAAGAATAACATGCATTTTTCTTTCATGACTGTTATTAATATATAAAACTTTATATAAACACACACACACACACACATACACACACACGCACGCACACACACACACACACACACATATATAAATATATATGTATATTTATTTATTTTGTAACAAAATTGTAGAACTCGTAGGTTTTTTTTATCTTTACTTTTATAAAGAGTGCTCGATACAACGTAGAACGTTATATTTTAATAGTTGTTACAATGGTTTATAAATTCATCGTATCACTACACAAAAATTTCTGCGTTTCGAAGGTGCTTTACGTGCTTCTCATCAGGTGACAAAGTTGGAGAAGCGCGTAAAGCAGCTTCGAAACACGAAAATTTTTGTGTAGTGATACGATGAATTTATAAACCATTGTAACAACTATTACAATACTATATATATATATATATATATATATATATATATATGAAAGAGAAAGAGCGACAGAATGTTCTTCTAATCGGTATATGGTTAAATAATGTTTTTTTTTTCTACTTTTGTTTTGACTGAACACATTTTGTATAAATGTGTTCAGTCGACTGAACACATTTATATATAATCATACATCGACCCAAATGGAGTACTGATTGTCCATTTACTTTGAATAAATGTCTTTTAAATTAGTTTTTGCATGTTGGCATCTTTAAAGCGACACGGGAAATGAAAATAATGTGCCAGGAGATATATTTCTGCCTTCGCCTTTCATTTGTTGCTTATAATATGTACAGAAGTCTAAATATGTGGTAAGTGTTTTATCAGATGACGGGAAAAAGCGACGCAGACATCGGAAAGCGCAGTGGAATAGCAAACGACATTTTCCAAAATCTTCCAAAACAAATTCTTAAGTAACAGGAAAGTTTCATGAGATGTAAAGAAAAAGGGATAAAACTTAGTATCAAATGTAATATTAATTCTCGAATATGGCAGTAAATGCTGGTCATTCAGCGCACAAATAACGAAGAGGCTTGAAACAAGAGATATGGTCGGGTGCACCTGCTATCCACCTCTGGGTCCTTGACAAAATCTAGCGGAGATTCTGTAATGTTATCGATCCCGACTTGGCAACTCAGATGCAATCACTTTCTCACCGGCGTGATGTGGCTTCCCTGTGTCTTTTCTACAAATACTTTCACGGCTTCTGCTCCGATGAACTTAGCTCACTGGTGCCCCCTATTTATAAATTTAGTCAAGCTACTAGATTAGCAACTATATCTCACCCTTTTATAGTGAAACCAATAAAATGTAATCGCTAATTCTACTCCAGCAGCTTCTTTTCTCACACTTCCTGCCTGTAGAATTCCCTTCCGTATACTTACTTCCCCAACAGCTACAATCTCCAAGAATTTAAATGTAAGGTCATTAGGCATCTCCTATCTCACTGACTCGCATCCTCTCTCTCTCTCATGCTCTTTTCTCCGTCCACTCCACTCTCACTACACCAGTATTCTCATCCTTCTCTTACCCACTTCCTGACATCCCTTATAACCTGTCTCTCTTTCTCATTACTTTCATCATATGTGACCCCCTGCGCACCAGTGGAATTAAAACTGCCTTGCTTTTAGCGAAATGATTAAAAAAAACGTAATTCTAGAGAACTTTGTTGAGAATACTAAGTCCGGTACATATGAACAACGAGGATGTTTTAAATATATTAACATCTAGTGTGGAAAGAAAGTTTGGAGAATTTGGTACTCAAAGTACATATAGAAAGTAAAAGAAACGGGGGGAATCATCAAGTCACGAGATTGTATAAATGGATGGCTGACCATGGACTGCGAGAGATAATGAGAAAACAAACATTGCTAAAAAGAGCTTCGTTTTTATTATAATTTCACCCCAAGAAAGGCAGAACTGCCACTGGTGCACAGGGGGTTACATAATAGGAGAGTGAAGAGAAGAAAGAAAACAGGTCACTGTAGGTGTCGAAGGATGTGTAAGAGAGATACACAAGAAAGGAAGATGTGGAGAGCAGTTGTTGTCTACGTTCTGAATATGCCCAATACAAAAAAAAAAGAGTATGCATTTTTATATTTTTTCAAAAAGTATACAATTCTAAAAGTATGAAACAAAACCAACAGTGGATATATATAATCATATAATTATGAATTAATTGTACATTGCGACACAGAAATTTCTATGTTTCGAGATAGATTCTCTTCATCAGGCAATATTGGATGCTTGTTGTGCAAATGATTTACATTTACATACAACAAAAACTTCGGCTTGCTGTTTATGTATGTGGGAAGATTTAAAATTTACCTGTGTTTTCCTTTTAAATAATCAGACCGAAGATTCATTTTGTAATTTAGCCCCAAAGAACTGACTTTGTCATTTTTTACCTTCTTTTCCCCTTTCCTTCCTCTCCTCCTTTCTTCTTTTCCAAGATGTCAACCTGTTTTTAACCTAATCTTATATTTTCCCCTTTTCCCTTTTATTTGTATTTCTTCTCACTTAATTTTATTGTATTTGATGTTATGTGCCTATTTAGTACCACCCAGGTACTCAAAATAGTAAAACCTTGAGTCCTCTTCACCCGGATATATATATATATATATATATATATATATTACGGAAATTAACGAAGATTAACGAAGTGGTTATAATCAAACAGACAATTTGACTAATAATGTTCAAACAAATAATTTCATATATATTTCATATATATATATGTGTGTGTGTGTGTGTGTGTATATAAATATATATGTATGTAAATAAATATATGCAAATATATGTAAAAAGTAAGACAGACACGTTATTCCATGGTTAAGCGGAAATATTCCGTCTTTTTTGCACAAAAGATTTTACAGAAGCTGATGATGGTTCGCCTGAAATAGGCCGATATTTCCGCTGAACCATGGAATAACGTGTCTGCCTTAATTTTTACATATATTTGCATATATTTATTTACATACATATATATTTAGAGCCCTTCTCGAGAGTTATCCCACCACTTTATGTACAGGATACTCACTTGGGTTCTTCGATATTTACATTGTTCTTTCAATATCGAAACAAAATTTACAATTTTGTAGTAATTTGAATTTTGTAGATGCTCTAAAGTAATAATTAAAAATACATATTAATGGCTCTATTTTTATTATGAGCACTGTTCTAAATTAATGTTTTAAACTTTACAATTATTTTCTTCGTTTTTATTTATTTGTACATTTGTAAATATATCTATATAGATAGATAGATAGAGAGAGAGAGAGAGAGAGATAGAGAGAGAGATAGATTTACATTTCAATCACGCATATACATATAATTAGTTTATTATGAAATGAAAAGTTTAATTACTAATCGGGATTCTCGACAGAATGATGGAAAAATTAGGAAAATCTGAATTGACCTTCGATAAGTGTTGAAAGTTATTACTTCTATGTTAATAATAAATACATTTCTATTGCATGAATAAAATATCAATCTAATCTTTTACTGTTTTCAGTAAAAGTAGAGGAATGACAAAATATCATCAACAATTTTCTTACCTGTGTGACTAAATATTTGTACTTGTTTGACAAAACAGCTTTAGATCATCACAATTTGGAATTGAACAGGAAACGAAGTCGTCTGCACTAACCCACGACGCAACTGCACTATTTCTTTAAATTTTATGAAGTAAATCTCAGACGTTGAATTTTACATGAAAGCATTTATGCAAATTGGGAGAAGAGAGTTTGTGGCCATGTACTGAACATAAACATTCAGAGGCACAAACGGAATTGCATCTGAAGCATAAATCTAATGAAAGCGTGAATGAAGCGTTTAAAGGTCATGCCTAATGGACTATCATAAAATCGGTTTCATGCTGACGGGCCCGTGTACTGAAATTATTTAATGTGAATAGTTATGTACACTTTTCTGTAGGGTAACGCTTAATTAATATTTAATAACAAATACAAATCATCATTACTTCTGTTCTAATTATACCACATTAGCAGTATAGCCCGGCGTTGCTCGGGTGTAATGAAAGCTTTAAAACTAATCCATGGTCCTGGAGCTCAGACTCTTTGGACGTTGGCACGAAAGACTAAAAAAAATAGTTGTTTCCAGTTAAAGTGAAACCATAGACTGAGAGAAAAATGAATGGATGTTTTTTTTTTTAATCGTTTCACCCCAAGCAAGGCATTCCATCATTGTCACTATTGCGCTTGGGGCTACATAGGGGAAGGTAAATAGAAATAGTGGTTAGATATAGGAAATGTCAGAAGGGGGGTGATAGGTAGTTGGGAGGATGGGAAGAGTGTTTGAAAGAATGGAAGCGAGTTATTGTGTTAGGAGGTGTCTATTGACCTTACATTTAAACTCCTGGAGATTGTAGCCGTCGGGGAAGCAGTGATGTGGAAGGGAATTCCACAGTCGGGAAGTTCGAGAAAAAAACTGTTCGAGTAGAAGTTGCGGTTGCATTTTATCGGTTTCACTGTAAAAGGGTGGGATCTAGTTGCTAATCTAGTATCTCGTGCAAATTCGAACCTAGGGGGCACCAGTGATCTAAGTTTATCGGAGCAGAAGCCATGGGAGTATTTATAGAAGAGACACAGGGAAGCCACGTCGCGCCGGTGAGAGAGAGACTGCAAGTGGTCTGCCAAGTCAGTATCGATCACATTACAGACCCTCCGAAGTCAAATTTTGATTTCCTGGTATCGATATCAAATTTTTTGCACTATTGTAAGAACTGCAACTTTGAAACTTCTGAATATCGTTTCTTATGTCTTTGTCTATGAGTGTATTAAATTTGATAAAAATCGGACCACTCCTTCTATAACCCGATTTTTTCGATTATCCATTTTCGATATTTATCGGAGGTACCTCGACACAAAAGCTAGCTAAGAACACTCGTAGAGGCTTATAGCACAACTGTGTAAATTTTCAAGAAAATAGGTTCAGCCGTTTAGGAGTCTACAGGTAACGGACAGACACACACACAGACAAAGTTCCATTTATAAATAAGTTTAGATTTGCGCGTTTGTGTTAAACCATGTTAAACTTAGAAAATGTAACTTGTCCCAACTTCTTAAAAGGGTGTGCGTGATAATATTTTTCATGCACATTTCATCTTAAGGAAGGCAATGAATTCACAAAGACGCAACGGGGTTAGTGAACGCGAATGAATGTAAGAAAATAAATTTAAAAAAAACATTATTAAGGAAATAGAAATATCAACATTAGGAATTAGTGATTTAAATTTTTGAAGGTTAAAGTTGTTTGAAAAAGGAACTGGAAATGAGACGTAGAAAAAAAGGAACTATTAGTCTATCGATTTGTTAAGGTTTCAAATCAATAAAACAAACCGTATTATTAATGACATATTAACTGCAGAATTTTGCCCCTGTCAAATTTAAGCTTGATCAACATGCTTATAATAAATTGGGATTAGTTTTTTTAATTTTTTTTTCTTTTTTAATTGCTGTGTCTCTTCTGGATATTAGATATGACATTTCTTGCACTAATCGATGTTTTTTCCATCTTAATATTCCTCTGAGTTTCTATTTTATTTTAATAATATTCATCCAATACAAGACCCAAGAGCCACTCAAAGTAGAGTTTACTGTATGATGTTGCATGAGCGTGTGAGAAGACAAGAGCACAGTTTATGAGATTACTTAGGAAAGATAACTGCTAGTTATGAATATGAAGAGGTCAAGATTGTAGTGATTTGAAAAAAGTTTGATTGGCGTTTGTCCCACAATTCAGTTTCTCTTTTGAAGAAGCTATTAGGGTAGAACTTACTTATTACTAATTGAATACTAAATTGTGCGAGAGAATCTTGTTTTTTAATCTTTTCATCCTCAAACAAGGCAATAAAACCACTAAGACGCTGAGTGTGAATGAAGTGCGAGAGAAGAAACTATTAGCATAGAACTTACAGTTGCATCTTTTTTCTTTTTTACAATCGTTTTACCCAAGCATAGTAGTTGGGTTACAATGAGAGTAAAGGGAAGAGAAAAAAACGGTACAGGAGATGTCGAGAGAGAGAGAGAGAGAGAGAGAGAGAGAGATGAAAGTCAAGTAGATAGAAGATGGCAATTGACATTGCACTTAGAGCTCTAGAGATTGTGGCTATCAGAGAAGCAAGCATGCGAAAGGAAGTTTGACTGGCGTTAAGTGCGAGAAAAGAAACTGATAAAGAATTAGTGGCACTTACAGTTACCTATTTTGACTGTAAAAAGAGTGAGACCTAAATTGCCAGTCTAGTTGCACGAATAAATTCATGAGGGTGCGTTAAAATAATTATAGAAAAGACAGACAGAAGCCGCATCAGTGAGAAAGTAACTTAAGGCGATCTGCCAAATCTATGTTCAAATACTCTTGGGAAATCTTTGGATCCACTTGTTTGTTAATTTGTAAGGTTTGTTTCCCCATTACTATCTTCATAACAAAAATTTCTTGCACTCAAAAATGTTTTCTCGACAGGCTCCAAAGGAGAATCTGCAACGTGATAGGTCCCCTACTTGCAGCTCGACTTCGGCCAATTTCTCACCGGCGGGATGTGGCTTCCCTCTGTCTATTCTAGAAATATCTTCATGGCTTCTGCTCCGACGAACTTAAGTCACTGGTGCCCCCGCCACTAGAATTTTCTCGTGCAACCAGTCTGGCAACAAAGTCCCACCCACTTACAGTAGGATCAACAAAATGCAGCCATCAATTCTACTCCACCAGCTTCTTTTCTCGTACTTCCTGCTTGTGGAACTCCCTTCCGTATACTTGCTTTCCTGGCGGCTACAACCTCCAGGTATTTAAATGCATGGTCAATACCAATCTCTTATCCACTTGACTCCAGTTCTTTCTACATCACCCTGCATATTCTATCTTGTTCTTTTTCTTTCTCTCTGCCTTAGCAACTGTCTTCACACCTGTGTTTCCATCCTTCTCTTGTCCTTTCTCTGACACCCTCTGTAACTGGTTCGTCTTTCTCTTCACTCTTCTCTTGTCTAAACTTTTGCTCTTATGTACACCCCCCCCGCGCATCAGTGACGGTACCGCCTTTCTTGGGGTGAAACAATTAAAAAAAACTAGAAAAGATAGATAAATCGTTAAAAAAAATAATCTATTAATTAATCTTCGATTTAATGTAATGCTTAGCTAGCTTGTCTCAGTAGATCAATAACGACTAACCAGTGAGTTATATCCTTACTGGGTGCTCCATGATTGCGGCCTTATACAGCATCTAATGTAAGCTCACTAAATCACCAAATATAAGGGAATTTTATGTTGTGTCATGCTTAGCAAGACCGTCATGCTCAATCAATTACGACGGTAAAATGAGTTTGATCCTCACTGTTTGCTCGGCCTCTTGCTATATCTAAGCTACACTTAGTACATTGACATTTATCTTGAGACTTTGACGCACGCAGCAGGAATAAAAGGCAACATAAAAGTCAGAATTACGTCTTACAGCTTCAACTGTAAAATGATTAGACATCGCTGCCAATCGTCTAAGTTGCTAAAATCTAGGGAGCAAAGAGGAAAGCTAATCACGAATGTATTTAGAAGATCAACAGAAGGGATGTTCGTTTGATCCACAGATTTCGCGGTTGGGTGTTCCAATATTTATTTCGCGTTGTCATGATATCAAATCTTGCAGTCTATCAAATTTACCGAGGTCTTGCTCTTGACTGCGTCCCTCTTGTGACTTTTATGTACAAAGATTAAGAAATATCAATGGGAAATCAGGTGTATTAGAAAGCGATTGAAAGTCTATGGGTTCAGAATAATCTGCACGTTTCTAAATATCGGAGAATATTGGTAAAAATACGAAAGGACGCACAAAAGTTTCTCGTTAAGAACCGGCATTTAATTTGCAACAGAAAATCGTTGAGGTCTTTTATCGGCTAGATAAGCTGAACGTGGAGAATTGTTGGAACGTAAATAAATATTGATATATTGGAAGTATGGACCTTATAATCTTCACTTTTTGATTCATCAATCGCATATGATTTTATATATATATTTATTGCATATATGCGTGTGTATGTATGTTTGTATATATATATATATATATATATATATATATATATATATATATATATATAATTTACTATACATAGTTCTGGCAAACAGAAGGTCAAATTGGATCGTGTCTGATCAATTCATCTATTCTGAAATACTTGTTTGTACAGACAGACATATAGAGAGACAGACAGACACACACACACACACACACACACACACACACATACATATATATATATATATTACCGTTGGTCTAAAGCACGACTCGGAGCTACATCCACTACGCAGACATCAGATGTAAATTAGGAATTGACCGTTTTAGATTTGAATTTTGGTTTTTTGATCCTAGCGTTGTTAAACCAGTCTACCGCAGACAGCAATGGCAACTTACTGCGGGATAATTATCTGCCCAGTCAGTCACGTCCCTTTCGAGACATGATCGCCCAAGCGTGTATCACGTATGGTACTTAACTGACTGACTTAATATAATGGTTGAAAACATTGTTAAGGCTTCTACTGGGCATAAACTGGGAGATCGGTTTTATATTGTTATGAAGTAATAAACTGATCCCTCACTAATTACTACTTAATAATATAATACATCTCTTCCCCCTCCAGTTATGGGTTAAATAATAGGACAGATTGGGTTCTATAGCCTTGGCTGACAACCCGTCTACCACAGAAAGCAATGGCAGCCTAATGCGTGATAATCTTCTGCCCAATCAGTCATGTTTCTTTCGAGACATGATCGCCCAAGAGTGTATCACGTATAGCACTTAACTGACTGACTGACTGTATTTTCTTATGCTATACACAAAATAAAAGTTTACCTTGAGTGGCCCTTAGGTCTTGTATCAGGTGAACATTAATAAAAATACACACACACACACACACACACACACACACACACACACATATATATATATATATATGAAATTACCGTGTTTGACACCATATATGATGCACTGGTGTATAAGACGCACCCCAATATCAGCAGAGTAAATAAAAAAAATAGTCATTAATAAAACAATGAATGGTACAGCCTGGACTCTATTAATGTGGCATGATTTTGGTTAAACACGCCGCCATGATTACAATTAAACGAAAACTAATAGGAGAAAAGAACATGAGCCTATAAATCTTTATTATATCCAAAGGTAAGAAAGCAAAATAAAAATCAAGCAATTATTACAGCAAAACAGTGCAATTACCAGTAAAATTTTATTCATCTTCAAGTTTATAAAATTCGTCGTCTTCGTTATCAAATTCTGATACTCATTTTGGATACTAGCATTATCGTTAAATAATGTATCATCTTCCATTCCATTGAGAGAATTGCTAATGCCACACTTTTTTAAAAGATTCAGTTTGAATTAATTGCATATAATGTTAGTGAAATGAAATACTAATATTAAATGTGATGAAATTAATTTAATGAATATTTTTAATGATAACACTTTTATTCTGCATAATAGCATTTCAAATAGTGACAATAAGTATATAAGAAAGTTACTCTAAAGTCTATGCTAATAGGAATTTCAAGGTAGCTAAATTCGGCCGACTATCTCGAATTATACACCTACATATGAAATATAAGACGCAGGAGAATTTTAAAAAGATATTTTCGGAAAATAAAAGTACAACTTTTATGACGTCAAATACGGTAAATATAATAGATCGCATAATAGTAAATTTGTGTAGAGAGTGCGCCAGGGAGGTAAGAAGCCGTGGAAATATAGTGGAACCTGTCGTATGCAAAAAGACTGGTCGTATACAGCAGGTGGCCGCTCACTAAATGCTTAGTCATGACCTATTTACACCAGGAACGTATATTCCACTCATCAGAATGTACATAATGTGGAACCTGTCGTATGCGACCACCCCGACTGCAATTAAAAACTGGTCGCATATGACAGGTGGTCGCAGACTAAACGCTCATAGTCATGACCTATTTACGCCAGGAACGTATAGTCTACTCACCAGAATGTACATAGAATTTTTACCATGCAACCATGGTAATAAGTAATAACAGAAGATGGCCTAACTTCAAAGAAATTTATTCAGCTTAATTCATTTAAAAATTTTAAAAAACTTATTTACAAAGGTCACCAAGAAACTAGAATATTTATTCACGAAAAATATTTATTAAGTAAACTTTAAAAAATACAGTTATTGCTTTTTTTTCATGCCTTTACTAGTACAAGTCATTTCTTATAAAATATGGAGGTTGGAAAATGTCGCGGCGTATACAGTTTCAGCTTCAGTTTTTTTCTTAGAAGTGAGTGATAGCAAAAGTGAATGCGATAATACATGGAAAAAAAAACATACAAAAAACTGACAGCAATCGTGGGTGGGGGTAGAGAAACAGAGAGATAGAGATAGATATACCCAGACAGAAATAGAGTAGATAGATACACAAAAAAATAAAGGAACGAAAGAGATAGACATTTGAGAAAGTGAGATAATTGTGATTTTCAGTAGAGACTGCGATAATATGTCAAATGCAATACATGTTGTACAAAACAGCCGATGTTTGAGCCTGAGGTGAACTCAGGCAATGTACATTTCAACAAGAAATAACTGTTTGATAACAAAACAATGAGGAAGTGTTCCTGGCTTTGATCAAATCAAAATGAAATACATTACTCATTTAGTTTCTCTTAATTTTTAAGGGTACGACGAAAATGAATTTATTTTTAAAGCGGTCGCTTGATCAGTGATATTCACTCGTTGATGTTAGTCGCTGGTCGCGTTCTGAAGGTGGTCGCTCAATAAGGTTCAATTAACATTAGCAAATCGTCTGTGCATAAAAAAGCGATGGTTAACAACACGTGGTCGCATACGGCAGGTTCCACTGTATTTTTAGAAAAGACAGAGGGAAGCCACATCGACGAGAAAGGGGTTGAAGTCGAGATGCCATATCAGGATCGATTACAATTGTAGATCCCCCTGTGAATTTTGTCGAACACCCCGAGGTGAATGACAGGAGCACGCGACCAGATATGGCAGCAGTATTCAATGAACGAGCGAATGGTAGATTTCTCTATGTGCAAGATGGATTCTTACAAGAAAAACTTAGTATTAGCTATTTATTCGATGTAGTCATTTCATTTGAGGTCGGCTGCGAGAGTGAAGCCGAAGAGGCATAGCGTATTGCTTTCTAAGAGACTAGCCTTAACGATAGTGATGTGAGGTAGGAGGGTTTGTCTATGGTGGTTAAAGGAAAGCAACTTTGTTTTGGAAGAGTTAAAATTTACGAACTATTTCTTGTCCCTGTCTACTACAGCGTGCATGTCCTTATCATGACCACCAGCGAGGTTTATTTTATCAGCCTTGGCGGCTCTCTTATGGAGACGGAAGTAAATGGTGGTGTCGTCCGCATAGATGTTAATTTGTGAATTTATTGCACCAGGGAGTTCATTTGTGGCTGTGAGGGCCTCAAATTTGTTGAATAAAGGAAGGACCAAGTGTTTATTATTGTTTAACTTCTTTTGATGAACCGCCAGTAGGCTTTGGAACCAAACTTGCAGGCTGCTATACGATGCTTCATTCTATCAGCAAGCGTCGTTTAGGATCCTTATGCAGAGACAAAAATGAGTCCATTATATTCAGATGTGTCGCTCTGGTAAAGCCGGAAGAAGTGATTCCTGCGGGCAATGGCGGTCTAGCAAGCCGGAAGGAATCAAAGGAATGAATAAGGTTGAAGTCGGGACTTACTGGTTGGGATGAAAACATTGATTCCAGTTTTTATCCATAACGAGGCCTCACAGGCGCAGTCTTCAACGGAGAGACTAAACACATTGTTCCAAGGTACGCCACGCAGGAAGACGCGGAACAACTTCCAGTCTGCCCTTTAATAGCAGGAAGACAATCTGCAGGTAGGAGGTTGCTGGTAGGAGTGGGATTGGAGAAAGATATTAACGTAATACCAGCATAAAATATAGACAGCGCTAACATTGCGAGAACAAGATAGTTCTTTATAATTAACTTAAGGGTTAGTCTATACTCAGCACCGGATAATTGCGTTGTGTATGAATTTCCAAGTCGCGCTATCGGTTATATATATATATATATATATATATATATATATTAATACGTATATATATTAATATAAATTTACTAATGCATATATATTTATTATTATTAACCACTTATTGATCAGAATTAAATTAGACCAGTAAACAGTTGTATTAGCAATTGTTCAATACATATATGATGTGTAGCTTTTAAATATTTTCATTTAACTTCGAGATAACTTCCAAAGGGATATATATATATATATATATATATATATATATATATATATATATATATATATATCCAAATGAATAAAGAACGAAGAAAGTATTAACGTTTTAAAGATTAATTTAAACAGTACTCAATATAGAATAGAGCTATGAATATTTATTATAAGTTATATCTCTTTCTCTCTCTCTCTATATATATATATATACTGATTGTTTAATACTTAGTGTTTGGTTCTAACAGGGTTATACGAGTACACATTTGTATTAAAAAGTGTTCTATACAATTATATTTTAGAACTTTTTAATAATTTTCATTTATAACCGGGTTATTTTGCTACATTGGTTTCAACCATGAGTGGTTTCTTCAGGCGATTTTTAATAACTTAAAAATTTATTAAAACATTTATTAAAAAAATTTATTAAAAAATTTATTAAAATAATTTATTAAAACATTTAATAAAAATTTGTTAAAAAAAATTATATATATATATATATATATATATATATATATTGATAATGAATTTATGTATGTAATGTCTACATATATGAAGAGAAGAAATACTGAAATTACTGGAATATAAAAAAAATTGGTTAGGAAGAAAACAATCATCGTTACGAGAAAGCTCTACAATAGTTACTGGAATTTACAAGCCTAATCTCGTGAACTCTGGCATTATGAAAATGAATTACTAAATTTCGATCGAAATTAGCAATAGTTTTTCGGTCAATGTATTCCGAATGTTTCCTTTCAGTTAACCTTTATCTATTGAGGCAGATTTTGTGGTTTAGGCCGAATCGCATGTGTCCAGCACCGGCCAGCTTCATCGATCTGCATTAATAGATACAATCTTTTCTTTATGGAAGATGTTTTCGCTGTCTTCAGCAAGGAGCAAGGAACAAGGCGAACACATATGGATTATAGGTGCGTAATTTAAATTCTAATATCATGACAACCACATTCGCCCTTGAAGTTGTTGGTTAATAAATTTCTAGATAAATCATTTCAAGCTGATAATACACACACACACACACACACACACACACACACACACACACACACACACACACACACATATATATATATATATATATATACATATATATATATAACTATAAAATAAATATATATAATATATATATATATATATAACAAAATGTAGAATTATGTATTAGTTATGTAAATGTTAAATAATATATATATATATTATTTAAAATAATATATATATATTTAATAATATATATATAGATATATATTATTTAACATAATATATATATATTAAATATTTAACATAATATATATATATTTATTAATATATATATATATTATTTAACATAATATATATTTAATAATATATATATATAGATAGATATATATATTATTTAACATAATATATATATATTTAATAATATATATATATATTATTTAACATAATATATATATATATTTAATAATATATATATTATTGAACATAATATATATAGTTAATAATATATATATATTTTTAATATATATATATATATATATACATATATATTTAATAATAATGCTACTACTACTACTACTACTACTACTAATATATATATATATATATATATATATATATATATATATATATATTATTTAACATTTACATTAGAACATGTACATAACTACTACATAATCCTACATTTCGTTTTGACATTGAAAAAAAAAGATATCTCATAAGGTAGTTAGTAATGATGTTAGTAAACGTTTTATTTAAAATTTATTTTTGAAGCATCAAGTTCACTTTCAATTTTTTGGAAATATTCGTACAAGGTAAAAGCTTTGAATAAAGAAAAAAGAAAAAGTGGAAAAGAAATCAATACAAAGGAAAGATGAGAATAGAAAAAAAGTCAATAAAAAAAGAAAGCATACGAAATACTAGAGAGAAAATAGAGAGAAAAAGACTAAAGGAGAAAAGTATAAGAAAAATTTACAAGCGGAAAGAAAAAGAAGTGAAAATTAAAGATAAAACAAATCAGATGTTAGAAAAAAATCTAAATCTTTTCATTTGTTTTTTGACGTTGCATTTAAACCTTTGGAGAATTTAGCTATGAGAGAAGTGTTTGTATATATATATATATATATATAAACTTATTTATAATTGGAACTTTGTCTGTGTGTGTATGTGTGTGAGTGTGTGTGTGAGTGTGTGTGTGAGTCTGTCCGTTACCTATAGACTCCGAAACGGCTGAACCGATTTTCTTGAAAATTTACACAGTTGTACTATAAGCGTCTGCGAGTGTTCTTAGCTAGGTTTTGTGTCGAGGTACCCCCGATAAATATCGAAAATCGATAATCGAAAAAAATTGGGTTATAGAAAGAGTGGTCCCATTTTATTCAAATTTGATACACTCATAGAAAAAGACATAAGAAACGATATTCAGAAATTTCAAGGTTGCAGTTCTTACAATAGTGCAGAAAATCGGTAATATATATATATATATATATATAAGGCAAGATGTTTGTGTGCGTGTCTGTTTATCTGTCCGTATGTCTCTATATTTTCAGCCCTTTTATTTTAGTTTTTGCTTCGGGTTTGGCTCTAAGTAGGTATAATTGTAGTTCTTAGTCTCAGCCATGATACTATTTACTCAGAGGAATTATTTAGACTTCAAAATTCAGTTTACGACGAAGAAAACTTATCTGATACCAGGATTCAAAGTTTGACTTAAATCCATTCATTTTTTTTCAGTCTACGGTTTCGCTTTAACTGGAAACAACTATTGCTTTTTAGTCTTTCGTGCCAACGTCCAAAGAGTCTGAGCTCCAGGACCATGGATTAGTTTTAAAGCTTTCATTACACCCAAGCAATGCCGGGCTATACTGCTAGTTTTAATATAATTTTATATACTTTTATTCTTACTTATTGTACAGTCACGTGATTTTAAGCGTTTTTATCTCTTTCTAGTGATATCACGACTTCAATGAATGTGGCGGACAGACGTAAAGTCGAATAAAATGACTTAAAATTGATTCTTATTTTTCCATACATTTTTTCTTGACAAACGACATCTAATCGAGTACGACTTGAGTCTAAAAGACGTAAGCTGAGATATACCTGTACATATATTAAAGAAAAGAGTAAAACGATATTTTCGCCTACGCGATTCGTTTGCTAGTGGTCTTTATAAAGGTACATACATTTCTATGCCTTAATAAAGACCATCAGTAGACGAAACGCGTAGAAAAAATATAGTGTTTTTTGTTTTAATCTTACTGTTCCTTTCCTCGGATTTTACATGAGAATTTTTGCCCACACACACAAGCACACATGTACAGAACAATAGACAGAAATTAAGCTACATCTCTACCACCTTCATGCAAGTACCTTAATATCTCTCCCTCTCTCTCTCTCTCTCTATATATATATATATATATATATATATATATATGATTATATAAATATAGGAAGATAAAATATATATATATATATATATATATATATATATTTCTGTATTTAGGCAGCAAATTTTCTTTTACACATGTCTGTTTTTTAATCAAATCCGTTCATACTCACGGATAATCTTTCGCGTATTACAACTGAAAGATGTCAGAAATGAGCTGTAACGTTGACAGGTGATATCATCATTCATTTCTCAAGGTACCCAAGTACTTTCAATCTCTCTCCGAGATCATCTTCAGGCTTGTGAGTTATGAAAATAAAAATAAACGCAAAACTGTGTTGCTAAAACCTACGGTAATCTTTTTTTTTCTGATTCAAACATAACGTTTGACAAGTTGTTAGCCTTCATTATTTTTTGTTACGATAACTCACACCCTTGAAGATGATCTTGGAAAGAGATTGAAATTGGAATAATATAGAAAATTGAGTCATATAGGCTTGATTTGACTGCGTTTAGATTGTTGGTCATTTCTGAGATCAATTGGTGTCTTCGCCTATATGTATAGGGGTTGTAGGTTCGAATTCTGCCGAATGACACATTTTCGTAACAAAAATTTATCGTAAATAATTAGGCTGGTAGAAATAAGTATATAATACTGTTTGATTATAAACAAAATATCTACGTAAATACGAGTATCGATCAAAAAATAATATTAAAACAATTCATTTCAAATTGTAGTTCTTTAAAAACCATTTCGTTAATATTCGTTAATTGCCGAAATATATATATATATATATATATATATATATATATATATATATATATTGTAATAGTTGTTACAAGGGTTTATAAATTCATAGTATCAATACAAAATTTTTTTCGAAACTAGCTTTAAGTGCTTCTCATCGGGTGATGAAGTTGAAAAAAGTATATAAAAATAAATGCATGAACAGCAGGTTAAAAAACTACGAGTTCCCCAACTTTGTTACAATATATATATATATATATATATATATATATATATATATATATATATATATAAGAGACATATGGGGAACTGTGCGTAACCAATGCGTTCCCTCCTGTGAGGGTCATTGTCAATGCACTGGAGGATCTATTGTGCAGCACGTGTTTATATATACGGTTATATATATATTGCCAGAAGCAAGTGGATGCGTCTAGCCACACTGATGAACTGTGATACAGCGAAACAAGCTTGTATGTGGATGACTAATATATATATATATATATATATATATATATATATAAACTTATTTATAAATGGAAGTTTATCTGTCTGTGTGTGTGTCTGTGTGTATCTGTGTGTTTGTGTGCATGTGTCCGTTACCTATAGACTCCGAAACGGCTGAACCGATTTTCTTGAAAATTTACACAGTTGTACTATAAGCGTCTGCGAGTGTTCTTACGTAGATATTTATGTCAAGGTACCCCCGATAAATATCAAAAATCGATAACCGAAAAAATCGGGTTCTAGAAAGAGTGGTCCAATTTTAATCAAATTTGATACACTCATAGATTGATAATATATATATAAAAGCTTTCATTACACTCGAGCAACGCCGGGCCATACTGCTAGTATATATATATATATAACGGTCTTTAATATTGTTATGAGTTTTGTCTTTTTGTAATTTCTACCATCAAGTATTTTCTCTGTCCTTCTTTCTCTAAATTGGTCCTGCGAGTATCCTATTTTCTAAACCCTCTTTCCTCATTACATCCCACAGACATTTAAACTGCCACTTCTTGGTCTTATATATAAGTTTCCTTTTTGTTTCAATTTCAATAAAACCCCGTCGTTGGTCATATATTCGGTGCATGGTATCCTTAGCATCTTTCTTTTGAACCACATCTCAGTTGCTTCAAGTTTCTCGTCTATCTTTTCACACTACGAATATTACAGTAGATTTAGCCTGATGTCTTTAAATATACGACTCTAGCGGAAGTCATTATCAGCGCAAAGGTAATAAGTACTAAGCTTATAGTGAGTTTTTTGACAAAGAAAGTTTCTTTTTTCAGAAAAAACAAAAACAAAAACAAACAAAATGTAAAGATAATATTTCAATAGCTCAGAGAAGAATTTTATTTATAGCGTTTCGCTTTTGCAGATAAGAATGTACCGTGAATCACAAGAAAGATCGATGTAACCGTATTTTTGTAATGATAGTGATCGACTCCGAAAAAAAAATCAAGGTTGATGAATGACAGCTCTGGTGTCTGTTGACATTTTCCACTGTGATTGGTGGATTGCGACTAAGTTTAGATGCTGTGCCAAGGAAGGTTTTGTTTTATGCAAGAAAAGATATAAAAAAAATATCCCTACCAAAAGAAAATGATAGATATCCTCAGATTAACGAAAATTAATTTCTATGTATATATCTTCATTTAAGAAATATCTATCTATCTATCTATCTATCTATCTATCTATCTATCTATTTTTCCTTATTTCTATCTATCTATCTATCTATCTATCTATCTATCTATCTATCTATCTATCTATCTATCTATCTATCTACTTCTCTTCATATATATCTGTCTATCTGTCTATGTCTATTAAGATCTATCTCAGTATATTCATATCTATCTAGCTAGCTAACTAGGTATTCTTTAATTCATATTTTTGTATTATATATATATATATATATATATATATATATATATATTTAGTGGACGATTTATCCATCGCACCATGTATATATAGACAGAAAGAGAGAGAGAGGGGGGATAGATAGATAGATAGATAGATAGATAGATAGATAGATAGATTTGTAGGTAGGTAGGTGGGTAGGTATGCAGGAAGGAACAATGAGAACAAGGAATAGAGAGCGAGATACATAAATGAAATCATAAGAAAGTTGTATTGATTTTGGCAGATACAGAAATATAAATGAGTTTGGGATCATATATATATATATATATATATATATATATATATGAGGGTACACACTTGTATAACATTAATATTCAGGTGTTATTAAACTCTGCTGAATCTAGTATCAACAGAACTATTTTATATATATTGCTAAATGTGCATATTATTCTACATTAATGGCACGATTGAGAGTTCCATACGTTATTCAGTCATCAGGGGCATATTACAAAATCTTTTTATAGGCACCTGACGATTAACTTGACCGACGTAGGACAATACATACATACATATATATATATATATATATATATATATGCAAATTAGATATAGAAGAAACCACAGGAGTCTCCAGTACATAAAGTGGCAGGATAACTCTCTAAGAGTGCTCTAAATATATATGTATATAAATACATATAGAGTAAATATATGCAAAAATTAAGACAGAGATGTTATTCCATAGTTAAGTGGAAATATGGGTCTATTTTCAGACGAAACATCTTCAGTTTCCGTCTTTATTGTACAGAAGATTTTACAGATTTGTGTAAAATCTTCTATGCAATAAAAACGGAAGCTGAGTATGGTTCGCCTGAAATACGCCTATTCCACTTAACCATGGAATAACGCGTCTGTCTTAATTTTTACATATATATATATATATATATATATATATATATATATATATATATATATATTAAATCCGAAAAAAAGCAGATAGGTAAAATCCCCAAAATTTTATTAATATTAAAAATAATCTAGATGGATAGCTCGAAGTAAATAATATTATCTATTTACAGAGCCATATATATATATATATATATATATATATATATATATATATATATATATATATATATAAGTTATATCAAATAAAATTCCGAATTTTACATACGTTGTATTTGAGCTCTTTCTGGTATGTGAATTTTTGTACCATATTTAAAATAAAATAAATGTTTTTGATCATTGCTAAAGAAGCGAGATTTTTCCCGCTGAAATAGAACGTATGTAGAATTCGGAATTTTATATGATATAATATATATATATATATATATATATATATATGTATGTATGTATTAGAAACAGAAATATGTTTGTTTACGTATCGAGTTCTTTTTGTTTCTGATGTTCAAGGTGTTGTTTATAAATAAGTAAGTAAGTAAATCAGTAAATGAAATAAATAAAATAAATCTAATCAATAAAATAAAATAAAATAAAATAAATTCAATGTTAGCCAACCGGGTGAAATGTTTGTAGGATTGGCGGTTTTACACATCAGCGCATTTATAAATGGATACACAGATAAATAAATAAATAAATTAAGCAACTAGTATATATATATATATATACAAAGACAACAAATCTTAGATTTGTTGTCTTTGTTTGCTCTACTTTTGTATTGAGCGCTTCAGTGTTAGGGTTTTCGTCTTGGTTTTTTTTTCTTTCTTACGAGTGCTTGACTTTTTGTTCATGTACTCGTTTGTTTCTTTTTTTGCTTCCCCTTATTTTCCCTCCGAGTTTGTCCTCGGTGGGTTATACAAGTCGATTTAAATTATAGCTTGATTAATACTAGTTTTACTATTGGTATTGTTGTTGCTATAGTTAATATTACATATATATATATATATATATATATATATATATAATGTTATGTCGTGAGTAAGAATAAATAACTCAACAACAGGAATAGGTTAATTGTTGTATTCCGTGAAAATAGTATTTACAAAGGTTATTAGTATCCAATACAAGAATAGGGGTTAATCGTCTCAACCGTCGTAAGACGTAGTATGAGCAATGGGTACTTCCGGGTCGTCACCGGAAGTCTACGACTGACTTGTCGATACGGCTGCTCGGCACACACTCTACCTACGTATATGCCACCATTACTTTACATAGTAATGGAGTAGTCCATTATAGCCGAATAGGCGCGGGCGTCCCAACATATATATATATATATATATATATGAAGAAAAATTTTCCCCCTCTGACATCTATGATTAACCCTGTCTTGCTCCTGAAGGAGAACTACTGTTTTGGAAAATCGGCATTCTGGGTAAGAACTAATTAATTGTATTCCTTAAAGACCAAATAACGAGAAGAAAACGATAAGTATGCTGGTTCTATTTTAATTTCATCCAAAAAATCACCACAATAAAGCCACGAACAAAGTTAACCTCGGTCAACAAATATGACGATAATAAACAGAGGTGACTATCACATCTGGATGTGGTCGTTGCTCCCTGCAGCTTCCACTCTTTTGTCCCACTAACCAGTGTTTTCACTTAATATCTCTGTAAGTTTTGTAAGTCACTCAAGATAGAGCATGAGAGAAGGCAAAACGTGCAGATTTTGAGGTTATTTAAGAAAGTTAGCTTTTAACTTTAAATGTCTGGGAAGGGTTCTGACAGAGAACGGAAATTGCGATACTGAAATCCGAAGACGCATTGGCATGGCCAAGGACACATTTCAAAAGCTAAGCAAAGTATTAAGAAACAGGAAGATTTTGTTGCAAACAAAGGAAAGAGAACTAGACTGTTTTATCTGTCATTCTCTATGGCAACGTATGCTGTACGATCTCCTCAAAGATGAAGAGTAAACTAGAAGCAGTAAAAATGTAGCTCTACAGAAGAATGCTAATGATATAATCGACCGAACATGTGAGAAACGGCAAGGTTTTGGAGAGGATTCAAAGAAAAAGGAAACTTATTCATACCATTCGTGAGAGATGGCTGAAGTTTCGGGGATATGTAATTCTATAATTCAATACTTACAGAATGGATAGAGAGAAAAAGATACAGGGGAAAGCAACGTGAAAAATACTTGATGGCTTTGAGTAAGTGTATGACGGAGTGGGGTTTGGGAGATATACCAGGTGGAAATGTGTTAAGAGCGACTAGAAATAGGGGCAAATGAAAGTCTATGATCGCTCTTCCTGAAAGGATCGGCACATAAAGAAAAGAAAACATTGTTAACCTTGAACTTGAAAAGGTCAAAGGTGTCGTGATCAAGAAAAATCCTGCTAACATTTTGTTCTATGAAGCAGTAATTTTTTGAAGAATCTGTTCATCTAGACATTACTTATTATATGAAGGAAATGAGGACGATTCACACTCTTGTACGTGTCATGCCAGTTATGAAGGTCAGAATTGATGAGACTAAGCAGTGTGGCTCGTCAGCACACTTGCCAAGGATAAAGGGATAGAAAAGCAAGATGGTCCTGGGTATGACAATAAACTGCATCCGGCACCAGGACCTCTAACTAGGAGGTTGTGAGGAGCATAGAACCACCTTTTAATTGCTGTTATTTCCAGGTCTATTCTGACCCGGAGTAGTAGCACCTGTTAGGGTCCCAGCTATGGGCAAATAGTTAAAGCTCAAAGTGGGGTCAAAACATTATGAAAGTATAAAAATAAAGTTGTACAGAAATATATACATTTTTGAAAGAAAAAATATTACCAGTAATATATTTTTGAAGGAAAAAAGTTATTATCATAACACGTTTTCGAAGAAAAATAAAATTATTCTCAGCAAAATATTTTTGAATACAAAACTAGAAGACATTTTCAGTTTTCTAAAATAAAAAAGAATAAAAACAAAAACAATCATTAAAATCTGACAAAATCAACTTTCTCGCCAAAAAAAAAAGGAATACCTTAAAACCCCAACTTAAAATAAAATAAATTAAATAACCCACAGAGGTGTTGATATGGCATTAAACAAAACTCAGACTAGAAAAATAAGAGGCTGATAAACGTTGGGTCTGTTGTAATAAGGTTGTCGGGTGGAAAACTGTTCATCGTTCAGACGCCTTTGAGTTCTTTTTTTATAATCGTGTCGCCCCAAGCAAGGCATTTTACTGCCACTGTTCAGCAGGGGGTTACATAGGAGGAAAGTTATGAGAAAGATTAACAGGTTACAGGGGGTGTCAGAAAGAAGGTAGAAGAAGGATTAGAATACTTCTGAGAGTAGAGTGGACAGAGAAAGAAGCGTGAGGATGCAGGTTAGTGAGATAGGAGATGACTATTGATTTTTAAATCTTTGGAGATTGTAGCTGTCGGGAAAGCAAGTAAACGAAAAGCAATTCCACAGGCTGGAAATGCGAGAAAAAAAAAGCTGTTAGATAGAATTTGCGTTTAAATTTTATTGGTTTCACAGTAAAAGGGTGAGATCTAGTTACTAAACGTGTGTCTCGTGTAAATTCATATATAGTTAGTACCAGTGAGCTATGTTCATCGGACCAGAAACCGTGAAAGTATTTGTAGAAGAGACACAGGGAAGCTAGCAGAAGCACCCGACCAGATATGGCAGGAGTATTCAATGCACGGGCGGATGGTAGATTTATATATGTGCATGATTGTTTCAGACGGGAAAACTTCCTAGCCCTGCACAGAGAACTGACCTTCTTAGCAGCAAATTTGGCTATGTCTTCTATATAGTCATTCACTTGAGGTCTGTTGTGAGAGTTAATCCGAGTAGGCGCAATTCAGAAAATATATCCAATCAACATACACCCTATGAAAGCTGGAAGACTCAAACACAGAAACGTTCTGTTGAAAATAACAAAGATGAGGACAATATAGTAAACAATATATCCAATCTTAACAATATAAAAATAGTTACAACCGCGTCCATAGTTCTTATGAATATGCTCAGAATCAAAGATATCCAAACACGCCGTCCAGATTATGACGATAAACTTCATCCGAAAGCAAGGCCTCTGATCAGAAGGTTTTGAGGTGCAAGGAACCACCTCTTAATTGCTATTGTTCCCAGCTCCTCCCTGAATCGGCTTTGTAGCACCTGTTAGAATCCCAGTTATGGATAAAAAGTTAAACCTCTAAACTGGGCTAAAAAAAAAAACTATGAAAGTATAAAAATAGATTTTTATAGTAAAAACAGCCAGAAATATATTCAAAAGAATTTCCAGCAGTATATCTGACACTTGACAAAAACACTCTTTACAAAAATACGTCAATAAAACCTGATCTACAAACTGATTTTTGACAAAGAATACATATTCGGTTCATACAGACCTATTCTAATAATCTTATCGGTGTTGAATAACCAATTGAGGTTGATATGCCGTAAAACAAAATAAACCAAACTAAACACACACACACACTCACAAGCACACACGCGCGCCTAATTTCATCTTGCATATATAAAATCAAATATACGTCCGTGCATAGAATACTGATGTCATATATGGCCAGGCGCTCCTGCTGTTCATTTTAATTGTTCTCGACAGGCTCCAAAGAACAATCTTTAATGTGACAGGTCCCGACTCACAGGCAGAATGTGGCTTCCCTCTGTCTATTCTACAAATATTTTCATCGCTTCTGCTCCGACGAAATTAAGTTATTGGTGCCCCTACTACAAGAATTTACTCGTGCACCCAGACTGGCAACAAGGTCCCACCCATTTACAGTTATATCAACCAAATGCTGCCGACAATTCTACTCCATCAGCTTCTTTTCTCGTACTTCCTGCTTGTGGAACTCACTTCCATATACTTGCTTTACTGACGGCTACAACCTCCATGAATTAAATGCAATGTCAATAGCCATCACGTATCCACTTGACTCCAGTTCTTTCTACATCACCCTGTATATCTTGTTTTTTTTTTTCCTTTCTCTCTACTCTTCACACCTGTGTTTCCATCCTTCTCTTGCCCTTTCTAGGACACCTCCTGTAACTGGTTTGCCTTTCTCTTTATTCTCCTCCTATCTAATTTTTTTTCTCTTATGTAGCCTTTTGCTCATCAGTGGCGGCATCGCCTTGCTTGGGGTGGCACACACACACACACACACACACACACACACACACACACACACACATATATATATATATGAATAAGGATAGAAGAAAAAATTTGCAACGTTCAAAACATTCATTTAAAACAGTGCTCAATATAAAAATAGAGCAATGAATATTTATTTTAAATTACACTTTAGAACATGTACAGTAAAATATATATAAAGAATCCAGAAATGTTAAGATATGTATTAGATTTTAAGTATGCAATTAGATTAAATAGAATCAATTGAAAAACGCTTAAATCAAGGCAGCTAACCTATTTCTCCTGCACAATAGAATGACATTCAGAGTAAAACATTCAAATGAACCACTTACACAAAAGCCATCTCAATTATACAACTTCGTAACCACAAACAATAACGAAGATTACAAAGACGACGTTGTACAAAAGGTTTTAATTCTCAATAAGCGTGGATCTGCAATGTACTAAACCAAGATTGGAATTGACTTGCCGTAATTTTTTAAAAATTTAAACCTTACAGATGATGGTGAAAGAAGAGAAGCAGTCATTTGTCCCTCGTTAGCAAGTAATTAGATTACTCTAAACAAATGGTAGCAAGTACGTTGTTTTAAAATATAACTTCTATAAGTGTTAGATGCATTTTGCTTGATTTCAGCATATTTTTTTGGTAATGTCCATCAAATACAAATCCCATAAGCCTCTCAATAACGAATGATTCCTTTATAGACTTACACTAGCGTAGGAAGAGTACAAGCGTTAGAAGTATAGAGCTGAATTAGACATGAGAAGGAACCGGAAACTCAATCCTCAACAGAAAACAAGAAATAACCCTCTGCTATTCAAAGGAACATTTAAAGAATGTATGTATGTATGTATGATAAATACCCCATTGTAGAATTCCAGTGGTGTATAGGATTACAATATTGCCACAAATGACCCGGTTTCTCGCTACTGAAGTTTCAATAGCAAGTAACCCTTTGCAGGGTATAATTGCTAACCGCATGATCAACCGGTTTCAATATCAGAGTGGCCCTTCTCCTAAATTTACATTTTTGGACGAACTTGTTTTTGACATTTACAGTTTGTAGTTCGTATCTTGTTCAGTTTTCCTAGATTCAATTTATAATTATTGATAAGTCCTTTTATATCCCTCTACTTTACAACATTATCTAGGGTTTCTTTTGTTGTTATCAACACTGAGTTAACTCAGTTAAATGCCATACGTGATACACGCTTGTGCGATCATGTCTCGAAAGAGACATGACTGACGGGGCAGAAGCTTATCCTGAAGTAGGTTGCCATTATTTTCTGCGGTAGAATGGTTGTCACCCAATGCTATAGAACACAATCTGTCTTGCTATTTAACCCATAAAGGGAAGGAAGAAAAGGAATAATGTCTTTCCCAAGTTTATTTGTGCGTAAGTGAATGCAAGGAAATCACCTGGAATTTGAACTCGGCAACCTGTTTTGTCGTAGGTTACCATTACCTTCTGTGGCAGACCTGTTGCCAATCAATGCTATAGAACCCAATCTATCTTGTTATTTGAGCCATTTCTTGAAGAGATGGATTAATACATATCACAAGGGTATTTGTGAGTAGATGAACGCAACATATTCAACTGAAATTCGAACTCGACTCTCCGATTTCTTGTTCCGAGTCGATATCCACTGCACCACAACGGAGATACTACATATCTGATTGTGTCTAAAAGTTAATTATTATATGATAATGACCTACCTAAATGATTGCAATTGTCATTCATGAAAACATTATCGGTTATTCGTATTCAAAATCTAATCAGTCATCATATCTGTTAATCTTCCTGTAAGATCTTATTAAATACCTTCTTCAAGTGATGGTAGCTATAGCAGATGATTTGAGTCTTATCGACAGATCGTCAGTAGTAGAATTGTTTAATTGATAGAACAACACTCCAAGCCAGTGTCGTTAAACATTACAGAATAAATACTTTTCATTGCCCTCTTTCAGTGTATTCGAAGAAAGCAATGTCCTCTTTTCAAGCTGACAGCAACACAGAACAATTCTTACAAACAGCACCTTAGCAACAGGCAACAATTATATTAATGTGCGGCATTGACTGGTTGTTGAATGCCGTTTCTTTTGATTCTTTGCCGCGTGTGGAGTTGAAAGAGGAAGCAGCTATAAACTGAAACAGAGCGTAAAAAATGTTGGCTGTAAAAAACTGGATTGAAAAGAACACGGCAGAATGCCGAAAGAGTTTAATAATCGCAACTACGTCGACAGATCAACTGAAATATCGCAGTGACGACAGAAATAAGCCCAATAAAGACAACGATAACCTTTCTTTTTTCACCCTCGCTTTTAATTTCTTCCTACCTCGCTCTCTCTATTCTCTCTTCCTTTTTCTTGATTCTCTCTTCTCTCTGTCTATCTCACTATATATATATATATATATAATCAATTTTTTTAAAAATTAATATAGTTTACATTGCGACACTAAAAATTTATCTGTTTCGAGATTTTCATCACGATATCAGGCAAGGTTATCTCATTGTTGTGAAAATGATTTTCACCACCATAAGCTAACATTACCTGAAGACGAGGTAAAAATCTCGAAACGTGTCGTAATGTAAACTATATTAATTCTAAATTAAAAAAAATCAAATTTAATTATATTATACTCTACTCAACTATTACCTTCAATACAAACCCCCACCAAATACACAAATGGCTAGATAGAAGAATAGAACTTTAAATTGGTTATAAATTATATAATTTATAACCAATTTAAATGACGTGTTGAGTTTTCATTTATATATATATATGTGTGTGTGTGTGTGTGTGTGCGTGTGTGTGTTCTAAAAAGAAAAGACGTCATACTAATCCCAAATCTCGAGGAACCTTTCGGCCAACACTTTTTCAAGTGCTTCGTTGGCTTCGTTGGTTCAGTTGTTTATAAATTTAAATGCTGTTGTGATGCGGCATACATAGGACGAACCAGTCTTGGAGACGCGGGTCTCGCAACACGTCCCTGCGAATATACGTTCTGGCAGCCCTATCAGTACTATAAGAACAACCCAAGCTGTTCTGGATTCAGCGATCGGCCAACACTTGCTGGACAATCCTGCATGTGCATCCTCGTACGAGGAGAGTTGGTTTTCTGTCTTGCACAGCGCTCACTCAACATATCATCTACGGGTCCTAGAGGCTATTTGCCTGAAAATCCAGCGACCGAGCCTGTGCAGATTGAACGAGCATTTTCTTTGCTCCTTGCGGTTACTGGAGAGTCTGTGAGTGAAACTTTTTCTTTTTTAATCACTCTTGTGAAATCAAATTTACAACCCCTCTCATATTTTAATGTATTTTTTCATTAAAGTTTATTTTTAAACGTATTCCACTTTCTTCCAGTACTGTGAGTAATTCCCCAATTGATATTGTCTTCGTTCAGCCCTTTTCATATTTTTGCCAACGAAGCCCTTGAAAAAGTGTTGGCCGAAAGGTTCCTCGGGTTTTGTGATTACTATGACGTCTTTTCTTTTTAGAGCAATTTGTGGTTTCTGTGGGTACCGTTCTTTATTCACACATATATATATATATATATATATATATATATATATATATATATAATTTTAGTGCAAAGCAGTTATCATTTTAACTGATCAGGTTCATGCCTGACTTCGAGGTTTCGTGAGGACACCGTTATGATGTCTTCATTGGGTGTGGGTTTCTTGCTGATGAGTCTAGTTTTTTACTTTTTTTCTAAGAAGCTCTGTGTAATTTAATATTTTGTGGGATTGGTTTGTGATTGCTTGCTTTTTTTTCTTTTTCGTGTCCTCATGAAAACTTTGAAGTTGGCGTGAACCTGCTCAGTTAAAATGACAACTTTTTGCACTAAATCTATCAACGTTCTATTTCCAACACGATGTCAAGCACTTTACAATAAAAAAATGAATTTGCTTGCCAAAATACCTTTAATCAGTAAACCAACTGAAAAAAAATAACTATCAGGGCGCAAAATGTGTGTGTGGCATCATTCGGTCTCAAGAATTATTAGATCTGCACCCAAAGAGTGAAAGCTTAACTGCTGATGAAGCATCTGTCATGGCTGTACAGGCCCACACATTGCAACGTAGGTATGTGAAGGCGCTCTTCCCCTGTGCAGCCTTATTGTTTTCTTTCCGTCGAGCACGCTTCTACTCAGTGGCACTCTTCATTTCTCTTATCCTCGTCCCAGCCCTCAGTGTCAATCGCCTCTCCAGCGTGAGTGATCATTGTCGACGTTATTCCACATTTCGATATACATGTCCAATGCCCACATGTCACTTTTGAAGACATCCTTAAAGCGTGATTTAGGTCGCCGGTGACCAGTTCTCTGAACAGAAAAACCTTTGTAATCCTCTCAGCCATCGTACAGTGTACATGGACAAACCAGCGAAACCGGTGCTGTTGGAGAAACTCAGAACGGTTAAGAACTACGGCACTGGTTCCCAATCGAACCAACTGATGCCCAGAATGCTCCTCAGAAAGCTAAGATGAAAAGGCCTGAGCGGTCTCTCCTGTCTGGAATAGAAGCTTCAGTATATCTGCCGTATAGTAGTATACTTACGACCCGTACCCTATAGTTGATTTTCTAAGCGCCGCTTAGATGTAACACAAGGCTGACAGTAGTGGGTAGCTAGTGAGGATCGAACTCACTACTAAGTTGTAATAATTTCTAGCAGGACAAGCTTGCTAACCATTACACCACGCCAAGGTGTCCTATTGACTGCAATTTTGATGTTCATAGTAAGCTTTCTTTTTCTCAGACTCATGACAAATGTGATGGCAGCTTGTCCGATCCGTCTGTTCACCACAGTGTCTAGGTAGTATATATATATATATATATATATGAAAATGCTAGGAAAATCAACGAAAAATGTAAGTTTTTCCCCGGTGTGACGCTTTTCGTCCATTAGGATTTTGTCGAAAGTGATGTTTGCTTCAAAGAGAGAACAGTATAACTTAGAGGTTATATCTACATTCGTGACAGAGATTAAAGTCTGTCTATGCGAAGTGACTTACTTTTCCTATTTTTGCTCCGTTACCACAGCTACAGTTTTGATACGTTTTTAATTTTAATTTCGTCGCATCAGAAAGAAACATTTATGAGAAATTTATAGAATTTATAGAAAGAATAATCAGATATATATTTTTTGCACACAGGATCGATTGAAGAAATAGGATAATAGGTAAGCTTCAAAGAAGCTACTTAATGAGGATAATGGGCTTAGAGACTTTGATACTCACAGGGCATACTGAAGGTAAGAGGAACTGAAGCAAAACCTATCAAACATGCATGTGAAAATTTACGAAACAAGCATTCAGAGGAATACTAAATGAAGACATATTGCTTATAGCTATAAAAGATGCGGAGTTGTATAGAGACATGACTACACCCGTCGTGAAAGGGCATGACACAAAGAAGAAGACGAAGAAGAAAAAACTCATTTAATTTCTCTCGTTTCACATATCTCCTTATGCAAGACATAAGAATTTCTCTTCTGTCCGTGAGGCATTTGAAATAACATTAATAACGTGATATGTCGATGGCCTGTGGTTAAGCGATATTCTCCGAATCAACTTGAAATTCATGCTTCGGTGGTCTGTTAACTCCGTTTTATGTCTCTTGGGCCAAGGTCTTGTAATGAAGATAAATGCATTTGATTTCAGCTGGCGATTAGAACCTGAGATACAGATGTCCCCGTAAGTAGAGGTTATGAAATATAAATGGCATGCGACGATTAGTCATAGCTGATGTTTTCTAGACATACCTTTACGCTTTGATTTATATCACAAACGCAGATGCTGCTTTTTGTCTATAATAGCCTGGCTATTTTAAAGGATAGTTTTTATCAAACATAGTAGAACAAGTTGTTAGACTAACGAACCGTCATATTTTATGGCATCTAAAACACTTTTCAAGAAAACTGTCCCTAAACAGTTGTGATGCTATATAAATAAAAGATTGGTGAACTCGAAATATTCAGTGCTAAAATCAAAATGATTACCTTTTATTAAAAGTGGATTTTATAGTAAAGGGTGAATTTTAATAATCATTTTTAATAGTTTTACTTAAATTCGAATAGATTATATATTTTTAAATAA
Source organism: Ascarosepion bandense (assembly GCA_037127315.1). Classification (NCBI taxonomy): domain Eukaryota; kingdom Metazoa; phylum Mollusca; class Cephalopoda; order Sepiida; family Sepiidae; genus Ascarosepion; species Ascarosepion bandense. The sequence continues at coordinate 820,438 of JBBBDQ010001433.1, forward strand.
AAGAATATTCTCATTGTTCTTAATTTTAACTCGTAGTCGTTTTTGGATATGAGGGTGGTGTATTGGATAAGGGCACGGAATGAGAAATCAGAGGTCTAGATCTGAAACCAATTAGGGTTATATACACTCATGCACAAATAAATACAAAGGCGTGAATCTAACTCTTCTATTGGTTATCGGTTGTGACCTGACATCTCGGATTCAATGACTTTCCCATCCCCGTAATGTAGCTTCTCTGCGCCTTTTCATTGCAGTTTCTCTGACGATCTTTTTTAACCCTGTTGCCCCGACCGCGTGAATTTAGGCGTGTTACTAGATTAGCATCTATGTCTCACCCATGAAATAGTTAAATGTACCCGCCATTTCTACTCCAACAGTTTCTTTTCTCGCACTTCCTACCGGTGGAACATCTTAGTTTTTAATTGCTTCTATGATAGATCAAACAGTTAAGTTCCATACGTGATACACGCTTTGGGCGATCATGTCTCTTTCGAGACATGACTGACTGGGCAGAAGATTATCCTACAGTAGGTTGCCGCTGCTTTTTGCGGTGAACTGATTGCCAGCCAAGACTATAAAACCCAACCTGTCGTATTATTTAATCCATAACTGGAGGGAAGAGACGGATTAATACATTTCCTTAGGGTATTTGTGCGTAAGTGAATGCCATGAATTCAACAGGATTTCCAACTCAGCTTCCCGATTTGTTGTTCCGAGTCGATATCCACTACACCACAACGCACATCCATTGATAAATACAATCTCCAAAAAATTAAATGCAACATTAGCTGCTATCTTCTGTCTTCTTTAATCCAGTTCATCTTTTATTCCTTCTGTAATATGCTCTGTATCATTTTTTTTTATTATCATATCGCCCCAAGCAAGGAATTTTACTGCCACTGATTTGCAGGGGGTTAGATAGGAGGAAATTTATGAGAAAGAGTGACAGGTTACAGGAGGTGTCAGGAAGTAGGTAAGAGAATAATGACTGTGGCCATAAAGTGAGGTGTCATTTTATATATAGATTGTAATGTAGAATTGATCCCCCACTTTATGTTTACATTATAATAATATAGAAGTTTTTTTAATAATCATATCGGCCCAAGCAATGCATTTTCCTGCCACTGTTTTGCAATGGGTTATATAGGAGAAAATTTATGAGAAAGAGTAACAGGTTATAAGAAGTGTCAGGAAATGGGTAAGAGAAGGACGAGTGTGGCCATAAAGTGAGAAATCAGTTTATATATTGATTGTAATGTAGAATTGGTCCCCCACATTATGTTTACATTAAAATAGTATAGAAATTTTCTTTTATAATCATATCGCCCCAAGCAAGGCATTTTACTGCCACTGTTTTGCAGAGGGTTACATAGGAAAAATGTTATGAGAAAGAGTGACATGTTATAGGGAGTGTCAGGAAGTGGGTAAGAGAAGAGTGAAAATACTGATGAGAGTGGAGTGGACGGAGAAAAGTGCATGAGAGAAAAGGATGTAGGTTAGTGATATAGGAAATGACTATTGACTTTACATTTAAATTCTTGGAGATTGTAGCTGTCGGGGTAGCAATTAAACGGAAGGGAATTCCACATGCGGGAAGTGCGAGTAAAGAAAAAGATTCTGCTTTTTTCTCTCACCGTAACACCCTGCGTACTAGTGGAAGTTCTGGCAAACTTAAATTGAAATAATTAAAATATTTGTTTTTTCATGGCAATAGTTCTGAGTAGTTTCCCTGTTGTACACCTCGACTTCACAAATTTATGGTTCCACAAGAGGAAAGAAATATCAGTTAGCATAGAACATACGGTTAGATGCTTTATTTTATAAATCTAAGTTAGTACGAGTATTTTCAAATTTAAAAAAATATATACATTTTTTTTTAATCGTAGATTAAATATTTGTAGAACAGATAGAGGGAAACCTCATCCCGCCGGTCAGAAAATGGCTGGAGTAGAGCCGCCAAGTCGGTACCTATCACATTACCGATTCTTCTTTGGAGCCTGTCGAGAACACTGAGATAAACATATTTTTATTATTTAAATGCATCTGATAATTTAATAACATTGTTTTTTAATTTCTTCCTGATAAAAGGTCATCAGCCATAAAAAGACAGTCGGTACAGCTGACATCATAAGCTTTATGTTTGTCATTATCTTTGAGTGGATAAATACACTGTGGTAACAAAAGAATGGATCTGGTGTATAATGGAACACTTTCTAACGTTTTACAAAAAAAATCGATACAAAATACAGGCCAAATAAAAAGAAGAACAGTTCTATATCTATTAAATAAAACGACAGTAATTAAAAAGAAGTTATATATATTTGTGCGGAGGTTGGATTTAAAACTTAATCTGGACCTATCACATTGATTTTTTTTTCTGTATCTTTTGTTTTGAATTATTTAATCTCGTCATTTCTCAGAGAAGTAGAAAAAACAATTTTGTTTTTATGTCAGTCAAGTGCTATACATGATACACGCTTGGGCGATCATGTCTCGAAAGAGACAAGACTGACGGGGTAGAAGATTATCCTGCAGTAGGTTGCCTATGCTTTCTGCGGTAGACTGGTTGCCAGCCAAGAATAGAGAACCCAATCTATCCCATTATTTGACTCATAGCTAGAGGGAGAAGTCATGTATTATATTATTAATTTGTAATTAATGGGGGATCAGTTAATTACTTCATAACAATATAAAACGGATCTCCCACTTTATTCCCAGTAGAAGCCTTAATCATGTTTTCATCTATTATATTTAGTCAGTCAGTTGAGTGCCATACGTGATAACCGCTTTGGGTGATCATATCTCTTTCGAGACAAGACAGTCGGGGCAGAAGATTATCCCGCAGTAGGTTGCCATTGCTTTCTGCGGTAGACTGGTTTCTAGCCAAGGCTATAAAATCCACCCTGTCTTATTATGTAACTCATAACTGGAGGTAAGAGTCGGATTAATACCTTTCCCAAGCGTATTTGTGCGTAAGTGAATGCAAGGAAATCAACTGAAATTCGAGCTCGGCACTCAGAAATGTCGTTCCGAGTCGATACACCACAACGCACATCCGTTTTTATGTAACTTCTTAATTTTGTACGGGGCCGGACTTAGGGCCCCCGCAGACCCTGCAATTGATGGGGGGGGGCACAGGACCCCGGGAAGCCGCAAGACTTCTTGGCTCTGAAGATTTGTTGTAATGAAGCAAAATTCTTAATAACTTTCTCCTACGTGGTGACATTTTAAAATGAGTTGGTTAGTTGGTTACTTTTAATAACATTCCGTTACTCCTAATGTTTTTTTGATTCAATTCGTTTTTTTCCTTCCCCACCCACTCTATACCAACACTTTCTCACACTCCCTTTCTATTTTTTAAATAAGCATCTGAAGTCTCATTTTTGCTACTTTCTGTAGCAAAATGCCTTTGAAATTTGGGTTTAAATTTTTTTGAAAATTCTTTGAAAAAACTTATAGAAGATTGAGAAAATAACAAAAATGTTACTAAAAATTGTGAAAACGTTCGTAATGTACAGCTTCAAAACGCCAATTCAGCGATTTCTTCCGTTTTTTCGTGATCACGGAATATCTGCGAGAGTATGTTATTTTGTTTAAAGTACCATGTACCATTTATTATGGGTGCAGTATGTTCGGTGGGTAGAGAGGCCGCTAAGCAAGGCCCTGATTTTTTACGAGACTATATAGCGTAGCATTCTGTATTCTACTTATTGAAATGACTTGGGGTAATTATTAAATTATTCTTAGATAAAACATAGTCGGTATAGAAGAGAGAAAATCTAAAAGTCATCACCATATAACAAGAACTAACCATTACTTATTTACAAATAATATAAACATGATTAATGAATTGATAATAAAGATAGTTGATGTTATCAAAGTATATTTTTGGGATTGCTGTTCATTGCAGCGAATCAAAGTCACATAACTGCTAATTTTGAAATTTGATATGGATTTGATTTGATTTGATTTGTTTAACGGTATATCAATTTTATGGATCATTTAATGTCAAAATTTAACTTTTTGTATATCTGAAATTATAAAATATAATATATGTTATTCTGCTTTCACAATTGAATACATGGTAGATGATGCTCATCTTTTCTGCATATACATGTTCGTGCAGACATAAATAAGTTGGTGATATGTGTGTTTTTTTGAAGTTATAATTTGGTATACCGTTTGATTAAAGAATAAAATCTAGGATATATTGATTAATGTAATGAAAATATTTAATGTTGATTGACGTAATGTTGGCAATTTTAGTACAGACTGGCATTGTTGGTATTTTGTTCTATAGAATATATTTTTATACTTTCTTAGCATCTTATATTTGTTTGGTAGTTCATTATTTGCCTGTAACTTAGATCCTAAAAGGTGCTACCAAATCTGAAGAACCTGGGGCCTACAGCAATTAAGAGGTAGTTCCACACTCCTGAAAATCTCTAATCTCAAATTGGAGGTATATTCTGTAGGATAACTTTGAAACAGAACATTAGCAGAGAAGACGTGGTATACTATATGTGTGTGTTTACCTGTTTATTAAAATGTATGCCTTATTTATTCAGAAATATGAGAGATATTTCCAGATTTCACGAAGCTTTTTAAGGTTCAGGAGATAAACAATTGTAGGGATCAGAAATTAAGAACTAAAAACATTTTAGAAAAACCCAAAATGAAATTGGACACCCGCAAAAGTGGATTAAAATGACTATTCACAAGTCAGTGCTAAAAGCAAATCCTGAATCCTGATTGGATTAAAACAGCAAATTCATATATGACGTATTTTCACATTTAGAAGCAAAAAACGTCGCTGGAGCCGGCATCATTTGAAGTTTCACTATTTAAACCACGACGCTAACCTGTCAAAGGCAGTCCGACATGGGAGTGGTTAGCTGAGGACCTCGTGGTAACGAAAGAAAATTCAAGAACCTGACCCAGACGCAGAGCACGTCACTGTTTCATTCGACCTTTTCTTCCAATTTTCTTTTCTTCTTTCTCCACGCCGCCAGAGAAAAAAAATGAAAGCATTAAGTATGACTTCTTTATTTGCTTTGCCTTCTCTCTCTCTATCAACCTGTCGCAACCTACCAAAAAGAGGAAGGATCAAAGACTTTAGATTCTGCTACTATACAACCATGGACTCTAAACTTCTGCGGAGATTTTTACTACCTACATTTCTCTACGAACAATTTTAACTACAAAAATGCGTGTATTTTCTCAATGAACATTTTTCTTCTTACAAATATATTATAATGTTCAGTTAACAAAATTTCACTTATATTTTTCTTTTTATACTTTTGTCATTCTATAAAAATTTTTGCTTCAATGTACACACGGAATATTTTATCCTTTCACATTTCAACAACCAACTTTCAACCTTCTGATACTTAAATTGTGAGGACTTCCGAGGTGTTTGGCAAGGCCCCTATCCAAGTGTAAGAGCAAACAAAAAAATGTCATAAATTAAATTAAATGCGTTAAAAAAAGAACAAGACAACCAATCTTTCTTTCTTTCTTTCTTTCTTTCTTTCTTTCTTAATCAGATCTATCTATCTATCTATCTATCTATCTATCTATCTATCTATCTATCTATCTATCTAAGGCGGTTCAGTATCTATCTATCTATCTAGCTATCTATCTATCTATCTATCTATCATTCTGTCCATTATCTATCTATCTATCTATCTATCTATCTATCTATCTATCTATCTATCATTCTGTCCATTATCTATCTATCTATCTATCTATCATTCTGTCCATTATCTATCTATCTATCTATCTATCTATCTATCTATCTATCTATCTAAGGCGGTTCAGTATCTATCTATCTATCTATCTATCTATCTATCTATCTATCTATCATTCTGTCCATTATCTATCTATCTATCTATCTATCTATCTATCTATCTATCTATCATTCTGTCCATTATCTATCTATCTATCTATCTATCTATCTATCTATCTATCTATCTATCTATCTATCTATCATTTTGTCCATTATCTATCTATCTATCTATCTATCTATCTATCTATCTATCTATCTATCTATGTGGGTGTGTATGTTATATAGGGTAATGTTTGTCGGCCTGTCGCCAATAATCTGAAGTATATCTTCGATTTCCAATTCTCAGTTCTCAAGTACATTAAGCATTAATGATCTTTAGAACGAAATGAATCCATATTCCTTATCTTTGTCACATCGTCAGATGTGTTGACAGTGATGCGGCAAGATACGATAACTGAAAAACAATGGACTCATTAACGGACGATCCAATTATCCTCGCTTAACTATATTTGTTTTTTTAATCATTTCATCTTCAGAAAACTTTAGCAAGGAAACAGGGCAAAGAGTAATCAGGATGACAGAAGGAATCGATTGACGTTCCATATATATATATATAATTTATGGTGTTGAAACATATTTTTTAATGGTTACTGGTATTTGAGTAGAGACACTCTTTTTGTTTTTCTTTTGTTATATATATATATATATATATATATATATGTAGTCATCCGCAGACAGATCTGTTTCGCTGTAACACGCGAAACAGATTAGATCTGTACGGTTAGACAGCCGATTGCTTTTTTTTTTTTTTACCCAGGATTGAAACCCGACCGAATTGGCGTCAGTCGGCGATTCTACCTCTGGGCCACGTGCGTCCGGTAGAAGAAGGCAGACTTTTTTAGCGCGTATATCATTATACACGCCCAATAGCTAGAGTGCTCTAATTCATTATTGAATGAGCGATGCGTGTGTGTGTGTATATATATATATATATATATATATATATATATATATATATATATATAGTGGCCGACTGACGCCAATTCGGTCGGATTTCAAGCCTGGGTTATGTAGCAATCGGAGTCTAACCGTACTGCTGAGCTGTGATACAGCGAAACAGATCTGTCTGCGGATGACAATATATATATATATATATAATTAAACAGTATATTGGTTTATATCTACTAGTCTGAATAATCGAGAAATCTTGTTAGGAAGATATGCGTCCTACCAAGATATTTCGATTATTTAGGCCGGTAGTGATATAAATAAATAAATTGTTTAATTATAAAAAAATAGTACAAAAAAGACCATCTAGTCAAATAAGAGTATCCATTAAAAATAATGTTTAAACAAATAAATGATAAAGATGTCTAATTTAATCCATTTTGTAACGGATTTCCTAAAGTTTCGTATATATATATATATATATATATATATATATATATATATATATATATATATCAGCATACAGTGTGTGTATAGAAGAATCCAAAGGAGTATCCTGTACATACAGTGGTAGGATAACTCTCTAAGAGAGCTCTAAATATATATGTATATAAATACATATCGGGCAAATATAAAAAGAATTAAGGCAGACACGTTATTTCATGGTAAATCGGAAGTTTGGGCCTATTTCAGGCGAACCATCATCAGCTTCCGTCTTTATTTTAAAAAGGGTTTTACACGAAATAATGTGTCTGCCTTAATTTTTCTTATATATATATACTACACACACACTTAGATGTCCAATATCACAAGAAAAAAAATTATAGCTCTTCCAAAATGAGTGCCTGTCTATGTACTTCGATACATTAAAGTATGCATAAACTAACATAGACACACAATATGTTTTATTGGATGCGTCTTGCTTAGATGTTATATATCTGCATATGTATTTGTAAAAGAAAACAAGCTAAAAACAAAATGTGTAACTCAGTCTCTTCTTATCTATCTATCTATCTATCTATCTATTTTTAAGTGTGCTCTATCTATCTATCTATCTATCTATTTTTAAGCGTGCTCTATCTATCTATCTATCTATCTATCTATCTATTTTTAAGTGTGCTCTATCTATCTATCTATCTATCTATCTATCTATCTATCTATCTATCTATCTATTTTTAAGTGTGCTCTATCTATCTATCTATCTATCTATCTATTTTTAAGTGTGCTCTATCTATCTATCTATCTATCTATCTATCTATTTTTAAGTGTGTCTCTATCTATCTATCTATCTATCTATCTATTTTTAAGCGTGCTCTATCTATCTATCTATCTATCTATCTATCTATCTATCTATCTATCTATCTATTTTTAAGTGTGATCTATCTATCTATCTATCTATCTATCTATCTATCTATCTATTTTTAAGTGTGCTCTATCTATCTATCTATCTATCTATCTATTTTTAAGCGTGCTCTATCTATCTATCTATCTATCTATCTATCTATCTATCTATCTATCTACTTGTTAAAGTATGTAGTTGCGCACACTTCACTTCTAACAATGATTATGACCATTAAAGAAATATAACCTGGCAGAGAGCGCATATATTACTTAATAAGATTTCTCGCATCTTCAGCCGGAAAAAACGTAAATAAATAAATATACTGCTTAATAAATAAATGGAGCGTCTACTCAAATATGGATATCCACAATAATTAACGTTTAAGTCATAAAATCCATCGGGTTATTAAATAAAAATTCATAATTTCTTTCGAAATTATGTGATTACATTAGGACACGAAACTGGGAAGATATGAATGCTTCGAGTCTTTGAAAGATATGCCAATATAAGACGCTATTCAACCTTGGTTGACAGTGACAGAGACAGTCGGATCTAATGATGGTCTCACTTGGCAAGGTGAACGTAGGTTCGAATCTTGCCCGAGAGTGTGCATTTTTTTAAAATAAGATTTTTCGAATATTTAGGCTGGCAGACGAAAATAACAATAAAAGTATACTGCATAATATATAAACGGAACGTATACTCAAATATCGGGGAGCCGAGTTCGAATTCCAGTTGAATTCGCTGCATTTCACTTACGCGAAAATACCCTTGGGAAAGGTATTAATCCGTCTCTTCCCTTCAGTTATGGGTTAAATAACAGGACATATTTGGTTCTATAGACTTGGTTGGCAACCAGTGTACCGTAGAAAGCAATGGCAACCTTTCTGCTCAGTCAATCATATCTCTTTCGAGACATGATCACCCAAAGCGTGTATCACGTAGGGCACTTAACTGACTGACTTTCTTTAAAGGAATGATCAGAGTAAGTTTTCCGAGCTATAGTACCTTTGTAATCACCTTTAGGCTCATCTAACTCTTTCTGAAATTATCTGCATTTTCTTTTTAGATTTCCGGTGCAATTTCCAAGCAAGACAGCATGCCGTTAACACGAGGAAAGCCCTTTAGGTACTGCTTTCATATCTTATATTAAAAACAAAGTGTTTAAAACCAACCACAAATCATAAATCTACACAAGGTAAGCTGATTCCATATCATTATAAAAAAAATATAAATGTAATCATAAACTTAAAATCAACATTGAAAAATCTGAAGACTAAAATTTTCAAATGGACTTCATAGCACAATACCATTTCTCGACGTCGAGATAGAACAACAATAAAATGTATTTAACATCTATCCATATAGAAATACAAACTATTGTTTTCTAAACCACGATAGCCAATGACCGGAAAGATATAAAATAACAGTGATAACAAAATTCTTAAATAGAACAGACAAAAATTCCTCTTCCCAAATATTTCTAAGTGAACTTAAACACGTAAGACAAACACTAGTCGACAATAATTTTCTCAAGTACATCATTGATAGACAAATGAAAATATCTATCTAAAAATATTTATAAATGGAACTTTGTCTCTGTGTGTGTGTATGTGTGTGTGCATGTGTGTGTGTGTCTGTGTGAGTGTCCCCGTTATCTATAGACTCCGAAGCGGCTGAACCGATTTTCTTGAAAATTTACACAGTTGTACTATAAGCGTCTGCGAGTGTTCGTAGCTAGGGTTTGTGTCGACATACCCCCGATAAATATCGAAAATCGATAATCGAAAAAATCGGGTTATAGAAGGAGTGGTCCGATTTTTAATCTTGATATTTTTGATACACTCATAGACAATGACATAAGAAACGATATTCAGAAGTTTCAATGTTGCAGTTTTTAGAATAGTGCAGAAAATCAATATATATATATATATATATATATATATAAAATGCAAAATGTTTTTGTGTGTGTGTCTGTTTATCTATCTGTATGTCCTTAATACAAATCCACAATTTTTATCCGATCCTCACCAACGTTCCCACAAATATTCTTTAGGCCGCCTTTGAGCTTCAGGACCATGGATTAGTTTTAAAGCTTTCATTACACCCGAGCAACGCCAGGCTATACTGCTAGTTCTTATTGAAAAGACCCAACACCAGTAATAAAGAAATAACACAACAAAGCATCATCATATTTTATTGCAATTTCGTAAAAACGGACTTTTATTATTAAACCCCAAATTTCTGCTATAGAACATGAAAAACGTGTAATGTTTATAATATATAACAAAAGATGAGGGACCGCTAAGCTCGTCGTTACTAAACAAAATATCCCAAGCAAGTCGAAATTAGCGATGACCAATGTAATGTATTAATTTCTAAGCCGAGTACAAGACTTCGTTTCTTATCACAAATCAATTACCTATCACATCATTAAGGAGACGCCTTACATGTCACCTTTCAAATCAAAGTCTAGCTCAGAATAATTTATTAACCCATAATTTAACAGGAGCCCAAAGGAAAATTCTAGTTGATAACACAAAATCCTTTTAAAATCACATAAATGTCGACATCTTATTAGAGAAGTCCTATTGATTAAACACCGTTACGCTGCAATCGACCTGACACTCTTCAGTATCGGAGATGGGGTGTTATGTAGTTTTATAGCCGTAGGGAAAGGATTAATGTTTATTAATTCGGCCTTGTGTCATACATAACCGAACTCGCTACGGCTTACAAGTTGTATCCAGAATTATCCGAATCATCCTCAGAAGGTTATCATGAGAAGGTTGGTTGTAGATTGGGTGAATAAATGTAGAAGAATAAAATATACATGTTTCATGTTAAAATAGAAATTTATTAATGAAAAAGATAACATGAATTCTGGTAGAAAGTAATGTAAAGTTAAGGATATCAAGCAATTTCGTAGTAGTAATTGTTGGATGTGCGTTGTGGTGCAGTGGATATAGACTCGGAACGAGAAATCAAGGAGACGAGTTCGAATTCAAGGCGAATTCCTTGCATTCACTTACGCACAAATACCCTTGGGAAAGGTATTAATCCGTCTCTTCACTCCAGTTATGGGTTAAATAGCAGGACAGATTGGGTTCTATAGCCTTGGCTAGAAACCAGTCTACCACAGAAAGCAATGGCAATCTTCTGCCTCGACAGTCTTGTCTCAAAGGATACATGATCGCCCAAAGCGTGTATCACGTATGGCACTCAACTGACTGACTGAATATAATAGGTGAAAACATGATTAAGGCTTCTACTGGGAATAAAGTAATTAATTGATTCCCCATTAATTACAACTTAATAATATAATACATGACTTCTTCCTCTAGCTATGAGTCAAATAATAGGATAGATTGGGTTCTCTATTCTTGGCTGACAACCAGTCTACCACAGAAAGCAATGGTACGCTACTGCAGGATAATCTTCTACCCCGTCAGTCTTGTCTCTTTCGAGACATGATCGTCCAAGCGTGTATCACGTATGATACTTAACTGACTAACTGAATTGTAGGAAAAATTTGTACGTACGTATGTATCAGCGTTTGTTTGATAGAAATGTCTTTGGATGGAGAAGAAGAAGTAATATGAGTCAGCACACGAGAAAGAAGGAGAAAGAGGACGAATGTGCGACGCAACCTATGTCTGGGTCATGGTTGAAGTTTCTCCCGTTATATTTTAGTTGTTTCGTCTCATTGCTTCCATCTGACTCTCTGGCTGACGCTGATCGAAGTCCTTTATATTAATGTAAATTTTTCGCACATGGTCGCGAAATCTTTATGATTTTGCAAACTGCTTCCAATGGTCAGAATATCAATTTAACATCTACTTGCGAAATCCGGTTTCGATTTTTCTGTAAGCACGAGGTCAATCCATTTTCTATTTGGGAAAAACTCAGGATTTCACACCTCATTGTGAATTTTTGTAAAAGTGAAAATGAAAGTTGATTTTAATTCTTTAATTTCTACCATACAGTTTCTAAAAGTAGAAATGACCCTTACATCAAACTAGACTGCTCCAAACAGTGACTCTTTTACAAGAATCTTCACACGGTAAAAATTACCATATACACGGAGAAGAAATATACCTAATACAACACCCTTGTGAATGTCTAAAGCGCTGGGCACAATAAAAACTTTGGACAATTTTTATATTCTTTTACTCCTGAAAAACGGCAAAATTTTAGAATGCTGGGAAAACTCAATAAAAGATTGATTAAACCATCCTTGTTGGCCGCATTCAATATATATATGTGTGTGTGGGGGGGGGGTGGGGGGGGTGTTAATATTAGCCGTTTTTTCTTTCAAGAAAAATATGCCATTCATACATCGAGTAGCCAGTACTGCTGTCGATTGATACCTATAAAATACGTTTCTTTAATCAATTTTCCAAGAAAATAGTGTTTTCTAATTCTAATTGCTGTTATCGCTCTTTCCAGTATTCAGGTTTTTTCCCTTCCTAACCTATTATCTGAAGTAGTGTGAAATCTTGATTAAGTAATTATTTTCTTTTCAAGTTACATTTTCTATCCATTTTAATGGTTGCTACTGTTGGTTGTCAACTAGTTTTGTGGTTATTGTTATTTTGTACAGTTATTTGTAAACTGTCGATTCAGAATCACAAACGCGGTTCAAAGAAGAATGATTTTTTGCCAAGGCATTTAACCTTCACTCGTCCAAAGACTTTTAGCCATTGATTTTAACCATTGAAAGAGGTTGAAGATCGCCGAGAGTTTACATGTTTCTGAACAGGTTGGCGCAATGTCCGGCTTACATATGAAATACGAGGCTATTTAAGAAAATTACTTGATTTTTCATGTTGATGTATTGAAGCTCGTTTTCTCTTTCTCTCTCATATATATATATATATATATATACACACACACACACACACACACACACACACACACACACACACACACACACACACACACATATATATATATATATATATATATATTTTAATCGAAAAGGATAATCAGGTAGGTAAATCCCAAAAACCCGATCCTAATTAATATTAATTTCATTAATATTAAAATTGATCAAGATGGAGGGGTCGATGCAAATATTATATTCTAATTACAGAGGAAAATATAAAAATAAAACAAAATTTCGATGTTTAAATCCGTTGAATAGCCATTTCTACGGGGCTTACACCCTGTCAAGCGACCCTTCCGCACTTTTTCTTTTTTTTCTTTTTTCCTTTTTCCTTTCGTTTCCCCTGACACTTCTATTTCCCCCTGGCATGGTTAAATTTAAACTTTTAAACTCAGAAAAGGGAGGTGGGAGGTCTTCTAATATGAGACATGGGTATCTGTCTGCTTCGCTGTTTACTTCTTTAAATTCAAAAATTATTAATCCCACCCCATCATTTTATTTTCTTGTGGATGAAAATTTTTTTTTTGGAGGGGGGACTTCTATCGGTACAAGATCTTTTGTCATTTGAAATTGAATAAATATTTTGTTCGCCGTTGCTGGATAAACGGAAAAGTATATATATATATATATATATATATATATAAATATATATATATATATATATCCAAGTGAATAAGGAACGAAGAAAATATCAACAAAATTCAAAACAAGTGCTCAATATAAAAATAGAGTTATGAATATTTATTATAAATTATAGTTTAGAACATGTACAAATTGTCATCTACTACAAAGTGTACATTTTGTTTCGACATTGAAAAGACACTGTCTTATCAAGTAATATATATATATATTAGCAGTATAGCCTGGCGTTGCTCGGGTGTAATGAAAGCTTTAAAACTAATCCATGGTCCTGGAGCTCGGACTCTTTGGACGTGGCACGAAAGACTAAAAAGCAATAGTTGTTTCTGGTTAAAGAAAAACTGTAGACTGAAAGAAAAATGAATGGAGGTAAGTCAAATTTTGATTTCCTTGTATCGATATCAAATAAGTCTTTTTTGTCGTAAACTGAAATTTGAAGGCTAAATAAGTCCTCTGAGTAAATGGTATCATGGCTGAGACAAAAACCTACAATTATACCTACTTAGTGCCAAAGCCGAAGCAAAAACTAAAATATAAGGTCTGGAAAAAATACAGACATGCAGGCAGATAAACAGACACACACAAACATCTTGCCTTTTATATATATATATATATATATATATATATATATATATATATTATCGATTGACTGCACTATTGTAAGAAATGCAAGCTTGAAACTTCTGAATATCATTTCTTATGTTTTTGTCTGTGAGTGTATCGAATTTGATTAAAATCGGACCACGCCTTCTATAACCCGATCTTTTCGATTATCGATTTTCGATATTTATCGAGGGTACCTCGACACAAAACCTAGCTACGAACACTCGCAGACGCTTATAGTGCAACTGTGTAAATTTCCAAGAAAATCGGTTCAGCCGTTTCAGAATCTATAGGTAACGGACACACAGATACACACACACACAGACAAAATTCCATTTATAAATAAGTTTATATATATATATATAAAGAAATATATATTTATATAAATAAAACATTAATACAATTTGTCCGTCATGTATATATATATATATATATATATATACATGACGGACAAATTGTATTAATGTTTTATTTATGTTTTGCAGCGTTATATTTTTCCCTTTGCTGGTGGCGTGGGAGTACAAAAACTGCCCGAAACGTATTTTGTCGTTGCGCATTTCCAAGGAGTAGTGGTTATGGTGTTGTTAGTTTCATTTCAGATTATGACTGCGGTGTTTGTTTTTGTGTGGTTTTATTACTAGTAGGAACGTTTATTCCAGGTTTTCGCGTGTTGGGCACGGCTGGAATTCGAGTGAGCATCTTACTAATTGAAATAAAACAAAAATCATTCAGTGCGAGATTTCCATTGTTAAGCAAAGTGAGGTTGCTAGTAAGGGAGTACATTTTTCTTCTCTCTCATATTTAATGAAAGATATTTGAAACAAAAGTTGCTGCCTATATATATATATAATCTGTCTGCGGATGACTATTTACGCTGTCACACCCTGACTGAGCACTCTAGAAGAATGATAGACTTTGAAAAAAAACAGTAGCTACTTTAGCATCTTCGCACCGTTCATTCAGTAATGAATTAGAGCACTCTAACTACTGGCGTATGATACATTATACGCTTAAAGCCTGTCTCCTTCTACCGAGCGCCCATAGCTCAGGGGTAGAATCGTCGACTGACGCCAATTCGGTCAGCTTTCAATCCACGGTAAAAGCAATCGTACGGATGAGCTATGATACAGCGAAACAGACCTGTCTGCAGATGACTAATATATATATATATATATATTATAATCGTGCCGCCCCAAGCAAGGCATTTTATTGACACTGTTGAGCAGAGAGTTACATCAGAGGAAAGTTATGAGAAAGAGTCACAGGTCATAGGGTGTGTCAGGAAGAGGGTAAGGGAAAGATGAGAATAAATACTGATGAGAGTGGTGTGAACGTAGAAAGGGGCATGAGAGAGATGATGTAGGTTAGTGAGATAGGCGATTGTAATATAACAATCCCGCCCCACCCGAGGAAAGGCTGATGCAAGCGGGGGTGTTTTCCGGTCGTTGAAAGGAACGGACGTTTGTTTGACCTTATTTCCGGCAGTAGCGGAAATGGCTACAAGAGGCAGACAGAACAGGTGTCTCTGAGAATTACGTGGGCGTGCGTGGGCGAGGCAAAATCCGGAAGTACCGGTTTGGAGATTATAAAAGACCTCGGCGCACGGATTTCAGACGCAGAGAGGCAGAGAGACAGAGACAGTCCGGACAGACAGACCAGACCAGAGGAGCAACAGACGACCCCCCCGTCAACCCTTAGAAGCGCGCTCTCACTCTCTGTTCACTAGGCTACACGGTCCATCGTTCATTAATAAAAATATCACTTGATATATTTTTATATATATGCGTGTTTGTCTGTTTATTGATATTCAACAGACTTACGTTTTGGTGCTAGTGACTTGCTGTTTTGAGACAACAAAACAGATTGATACGAGGGTTACCACGGCAACGATTGAAAATTCAACGGACTTAAAACTACCGGATAGAAGACGAAAATAGTAAACAACCGGACGACAGCGAGGAAGGAAGAAAAAGAAAAAAAGAAGACGAAAATATATAGCAGCCAGCGACTATAGACGTCAGCCAAGGTAAGTGACTCATTGATTTGATAGTGTGTGTGTTCTCTGCTCGTGTTTATAATAAGTCCAGTTAGAAAAAAAAAATGCATACTTTTGCCATTGAGAAATGTGGATTGTTGGTGTCAAACACATTAAGAAGGGTAGAACGGAGAGGGTGAAACAGACTACATGTAGGGAGTAGCGCATAGGTTTGGGGTTGACGGGGGTGTTAAAGTTGGCGGGAGGAGTGGGGTGTTAAAGTTGGCGGGAGGAGAGGAGTGTTAAAGTTGACGGGAGGATTGGAGTTGAAATATTTACCTATCTGTAAGTACAAAACATCTGAGTTAATGATTTATTTTTGTTGTTAATATTTTACCATATATGTGAAGTAAGTTTACTGGTATGTTGCTTAATTAATCTGACTTTTATTGAGTAAGTGAGATGTAAAATCATGTAAAGGAAGTTTCTTCTACGCTTTAAAGTGGATAATTGGATTAACTTGTTGATAACAATGTTTTCGTTGGGTTGTGCAGTGTTATGTTTTTTTTTTTTATTTCTTTTCAATGACTGTACACTACAAAATGATTTACATTTCTATGGTTGTGAATTATGCTTTTGTGCAGGTTCCCATCAATTCAACATCCTCTGTGAATTTTCATTTATGTGACTTGGGAAATATCTTTTGAAGATATATTAATTTCTGAAAACTAGTAAATACCTTGGAACAGATAAATATGGAGAGATTTAGTGAAGGATATGAAGAACTCCCGAATAGGTTGACGATAGGAGTCATTGCTGGCGTGGTCGGCGTAATAATAATCCTGGGAATAATAGCCAGGAAGCGGATTTTTAAGTGGGAAAGAAGCAACAGTGCTTCGGAAAAGGAAATTGAGTTATCCGTTGTGACTAGTACTCCGGGGTCAACGGGTGTTCAACACTCAAATGTCTCTGCGTTAAACAGAGAGATGTCAACAAATCAGATATGCTTGGTTTCGAATCCAGAGGAAGTAGTTCAAGGAATGGGAAGCATCGTACAAACTAAGGAACTACGAGTCACGGGTCCATTTTTTTTAGACTAAAGTAATATCCTCCACAAGTAAATTGCATGCGGATTAACGTTGGAATCAGGGTAATTTTCTTTATTTTCTATTGAACATTTCTCGGTCAGACTATGAATGATATGTACGGCAGATAATGGCCATTTTTTTCTGTGTTCAAACATAGTATGTTTGAAATTAAATTAAATTAAATGAGGTTACATGTGTAACAATAAACTCGAGCAGAAGCACGCATGGTGTTGGTCAAAGGTCATTTACTCGATGTTAGTTTGGAAACTGGGGCGCGATTTCCGCCTATAATCACGTGGTTATACATCGGGGTGTCTACGCTTATGGACAGAGTCGAGAAAGAAAATGAACATTTTTAAGAACTTTGCCCAATTCTGTGAAAATGGATATTAAAAAAAAAAAAAAAGAGGAGGAAAAAAGAAAGAAAAAAAAAGAACAATGAAACATCGAGCTGGTAGAACAATTTTCGAGATGGATACGAACATTGTTGGGTTGCCGATGTAGGCTCCCCTATTTTTTTTTGTTGTTTTGTTTGTTTTGACACATGTTTTATACAATTGTCGGGCTTGTGTGGCATGGGGAGGAGAGTGAGGGTGTTGCGCTTTAAAATGTTCTTAGGTGAACATTTTGGAAATGGGTGGGCGAGGAATGTAATATAACAATCCCGCCCCACCCGAGGAAAGGCTGATGCAAGCGGGGGTGTTTTCCGGTCGTTGAAAGGAACGGATGTTTGTTTGACCTTATTTCCGGCAGTAGCGGAAATGGCTACAAGAGGCAGACAGAACAGGTGTCTCTGAGAATTACGTGGGCGTGCGTGGGCGAGGCAAAATCCGGAAGTACCGGTTTGGAGATTATAAAAGACCTCGGCGCACGGATTTCAGACGCAGAGAGGCAGAGAGACAGAGACAGTTCGGACAGACAGACCAGACCAGAGGAGCAACAGACAACCCCCCCCCCCGTCAACCCTTAGAAGCGCGCTCTCACTCTCTGTTCACTAGGCTACACGGTCCATCGTTCATTAATAAAAATATCACTTGATATATTTTTATATATATGCGTGTTTGTCTGTTTATTGATATACAACACGATAACTATTTCCTTTACAATTGAATTCTTGAAGGTTGTAGCTGTAAACGGGTGGGAATTCCACAGGAGTAGAATTTGCGTTTACAATTTATTGGTTTCACAGTAAAAGAGTAGGACTAATCTTACGGCTCGAGTAAATTAATCTATAGGGATACCAGTGAGAAGTTTGTCTGAGCAAAAGCCGTGAAAGTATTTGTAGAAGAGACAAAGGAAAGCCACATTGCGCCGGTGAGAAAGTGACTGTATAAGAGCTGCCAAGTCGGGATCTATCACCTTACAGATTCTCTATTGGATTCTGTCAAGGACCTCTAGGTGGATAGCAGGAGCACCCGGCCAGATATAGCTGCAGTGTAGTCATCTGCAGACAGATCTGTTTCGCTGTATCACAGCTCATCAGTACGGTTAGACATCCGATTGCTTTTTAACCAAGGATTGAAACCCGACTGAATTGACATCAGTCGGCGATTCTGCCTCTGAGCAATGGAGGCTCGGTATAAGAAGGCGGACTTTAGCGTGTTATATATATATTTTTTTAATCATATCACCCCGAGCAAGGCGGTAACGCTACTGATGTGCAGGGGGCTACGTAAGAGTGATAAGATTGGAAAAGAGAAAGCTGGAAACCACATCCTAGACAAGGAACAAGGGATGAGCCTCTTCACTTGTTCAATAGACGTGGGTGGATTATGAACCTGGCGATACAATGTAAACACACGCCAGTAGCCATGAGTGTTCAAACTCATTACTGAGGAAATGTTTATATACTTCTAACTCGGTATACGTAGCGTAGGTTCAATTCCTTATAATTTCTCTTCTAATATTTCATTTTTTGCGGGGAGGGATCTGGATAAATCTATTTTGTTTCTTTTTGTCGCATCACTAGATCTGTTGAACGACATCTTAGATGGCTAACGAAGTCTGGATCGCACGGAAACTAATCATATTAACAGACATTTTTTCTACCTTCCCTGGACATTGCTCTCCCTCCTCATATTAAAATAATATGTAATGTATGTATATGTACAACTGTTAGTTTAGGCATATACTCACAAAGTTAGAGGCCATTTTCTATAGTAGTCTTATATGCCATAAAAAGTTCATACAGTTTATACCGAAATCTTTTAGAATTAATTACATCTTAAGTTCAGATGAATTCGAAATACATCCTCTGACACAGGAGCAAACTTGCCACTCTAATCATCGTTTTAAAAGCTACATTTCAAACTTTTAAACATTTTATGAAGACGTAGCCACACCTAGAGGCTATATAGAATAATAATCAATACATTTTCTCTAAATTTAAATTTAAATTATAAACATAAAATTTTACCTAACTCATCAGATTTAACAAATGTATTCATTGACACACTAAAGCATTCACAGACTCACTCAATCACTCACTCACTCATACACAAACATACACATTTAAAAATAAATTATCATTGCATATTAGATTTTGTTCAAGTGGATGTATGTAAAAATTTGATCAACTGATTTAATATTGGGTTGAAATTAACATTCGCACTTAAGAAATATTACATATATTGGTTTCTATATACACACTCACACACACCGTTTATATATATATATATATATATATATATATATATATAATTTATTTGTTTAAACATTATATACACACACACACAGATATATATATAGATGTGTGTGCATATGTATGCATATATATATATATATATTATATATAAATGATTAATATACGTGAATAATGTGAATATATATATGATTAATATATATGATAAATATAATAATCGTGACATATTATGAATCATTATATATATATATATATATATATATATATATATACACTACCGGCCATAATTATTAGCCACCTCAGTTTTAAAAAAAATGATATATTTCATACTACTTTTAGTATTTATTGCCAAGTGGATAATTCTAAATGAAAATGGAATGGTTCTTTTGTTATTATTACTTTGCAAAATTTTACAAAACAGCCAGAAAGCCTTTGCTTCGGCCAGCCAATTAGAAGAAGAGACTATGGGGAAGAGATCACAAAAACTGGACATCAGAACAGTTCATTTGATGCACATGTTATTGTGCAGTATTAACAAAGAACCATTCTATTTTCATTTGGAATTATCCACATGCTAATAAATACTAAAAATAGTATGAAATACATCATTTCTTTTAAAAAAAATTGGGGTAACCTAATAATTATGACTGGTAGTGTGCATATATACATATATATATATAGCATCTACATATCGCTCATTCAGTAATGAATTAGAGCAATCTAGCCACTGGCGTATGATACATCATACGCTAAAAGTCTACCCCCTTCTACCGAGAGCACGTAGCTCAGAGGTAGAATCGCCGATTGACGTCAATTCAGTCGGGTTTCAATCCTGGGTTAAAAGCAATCGGATGTCTAACCGTACTGATGAGCTGTGATACAGCGAAATAGATCTGTCTGTGGATGAGTATATATATATATATATATATAATTCCAGACTGTCATAATTTCTGAGATCTTCTATCATGTAAGTAAACATTACAAATACTGCAAATATGTACAAGGTGTGGTGTATTTTCCTGTAAAATACGCACAAATGAAAATAACACTAATATCCTATTAGGTATATTTACCAAAATTACAGAAAAATATCTTGAAAAACTAAAAATTTAATTTATTCAGTATAATCGTCGTAGGCTTCAACCTCGGCCAACAGACGACTTCGGAATCTCCTGAATCTTGTGGATGGTTTAATTTGGGGGATGCTCCCATAATCCTTATCTTTAGTTCATATTTAGTGTTACAGTGATATTAATTGGTTTCCCGCTGAGCTGCGCTCCACAAAATATTAAATTGGTTGCTGTTTGGTGATTGTGGTGTCCATATGTAAGGGATGATGTGGTCGCAGATATTGTCTGACAGCTAAGATTGAGTTCTCCTGTATGGTGCAGAGTGTTGTTGACATATATAGCGTCTTCCTGGTGCTACACCATCGACTCGGGTCACATTACCTCCTCATGGCAGTTGTTTTACGCCTGCGTGTTGAGTTTGAAACCCTTTGGTAAGACGAATGGATGCATAACTTTGCCATCCCTAGTGATCATTCAAAAAAAAAAAATAGAAAAAAATCCTAATCCCTGTTAGACTCAGCAAACTCTTACCGAAACCTTTGTACTGTAATCAGAATGACATTCAAATCAGAATGACATTCAAATCAGAATGACATTCAAATCAGAATGACATTCAAACACTGAAATGTTAGTATTGGAATTTTCGACGCGAATCCTAAACAGTACAGCATGCCGATTCCAAATATCTGGAGGAGTAAATTGCGTCATGGTGATCTTTTACTCACAGACTCTATCCAACTGTCCCTAGTATAATGCGCAGTCGACAAAATAAAAACTTAACTTGTATGCACAAAATTTTAAATATAATTTACCTACCGCACCGTGAAGAATGAACCTGAGGCGATGAAAAAAGGATGTTGAGTATACTATAGACTGTATATCTGTGCAAGGAGAACGTTTTAACGAAAATTCGAACAAACGTATTTAACGTTAACGCCGGTTGGAATTTAAAAATCTTTTAATATATTATCGTTTTCCAGATTGCTTTTCTTCTTTTTGATCGTCTTTGTACAGAGGATAGGAATTTTGAACCGAACCCTTTATTACAATCACTGGGGTATATCGTCGCCATTCCTTGCGTAAAACCGCGATTGGAAGTCATGAGTTATCTCCCACTAACCGGACTCTCTAAGATAGTTGCTCACCACTACTGTAGCCTGGTATTGAACTCACAACTCTTTGCGTCACATCACAGGAACTAACCAACGTCTATATCCTTAAGGCCACATGGCTCAGCGGATAGATACGTTGGTTAGTTCCTGTCACTTGACCCAAAGAGTTGTGAGTTCAATACCAGGCTACAGCAGTGGTGAGCAACTATGTTAGAAAGTCCGGTTATAGGGAGATAAGTCATGATTTCCAATCGGAGTTTTACGCAAGGAATGAGGATGATATACCCCAGTGATTGTAATAAAGGGTTCGGTTCGAAATTCCTAGCACCTGAAGAAGGCCAGAGCGTACAACGGCCGAAACGTCGTTCAAATGGTAACAATGATAAGGACAATAGTCCGAATAATGTAAATACTATAAATGTCCTTCGTATTGCTTATGGAAAACTTTTCGTTCTTTACCTTCTCATATTCTTGTGGGGTCCTTATTCCCTCTGAATAAGCTACTATATTATTCCGTTTTGTTACTGCATTGGTCAGGTCTCTTTTTCTAAGATGAGATATGGTAACTATTTACAATATTGTTGTCTTCATCTTTATTGACATATTCACGATATTTCGGCCGTTGCAGGCTCCGACTTTCTTCAAGTGATATTTGTTGGGATTTCAAACCGAACCCTTTATTTCAGTCATGTGGATAGATTGTAGTAATTCCACGAAGCAAGATCGCATGGCCTAGCGTTAGTCGATTGATTCAAAATGACTTGACCCAAAGAGTTGTGAGTTCCATCCCTGACCTCAGCTAAAACAACAAAGCAAATTAACTAAAAGGAAGACATCGAAAGGCATAAATTAATATATACGATTATGTAAAAAAACAAAAATAAAATGAAGTTCGTATTAAAAGAGACTTTCTGAAATTAAAGATATATATATATATATATATATATATATATATATAAATCTTATCAATTATATATCGTTGGTTTATTTGAATCAATTTTACTATTTTCAGTGATTTTTGTATTCGTTTTTTAGAAGCAGATTTGACTGATAAGTGCAATTAATGACTGCGGAGAGGCTATAAAAAAACAATATTTTTTTGAAAATGAAACGAGATAGAGAAGAAAAGCGAATGTACGCTGGTTACAGACTTAAAAGATTCGAGCAAAATAATTCATTTGATTAAAAATAATCATGCCACAAAAGAGAGACACCTGCTCGGTACATTTCCATGATAGGATTTTTTGACCCTGTATTGAAATCTGATAAAGTAATTAATTGTTTTTCTTTTTTTCGCTTCAGTTTTTTAAAAAAAATACTTTTTATTTTGAATAAAAAGATATATATATTAAAAGAAACATTAATAATGGAAAAAAAAGAATGTGTGAGAATTACACAGAAAGACAGTGTAGCTTTTAAGAGAAGTAGACGAGAAAGGATAAGAAAAGTGAAAATATGTCAGAAGAAAAAGAGAGGAAGCAGGAAGTGGAGAAGGAAGAGTAGGATATGAAGAAGAAGAAGAAGAAGAAGAAGAAGAAGAAGAAGAAGAAAGAGGAGGAGGAGATGATGAGGATGAAGAAGGAAAAGGAGAAGATGGAGACGACAACAAAAAGAAGATGAAGAAGAATGACGAGGAAGAAGAAGGAGGTGAAGAAGATGACACAACGAAAAAGGAGGAGACGAAGAAGAGGGGAAAGAGGAAGGAAGGGTGAGGAGAAGGAGACGATGACGATGAAGAAGTAGGAGACGGAAATTAAGAACAGAAAGAAGGAGGAGGAAGAGGAGACATTGACAATGAAGATAGAAAAAAAGGGGAAACGACAACAAAGAAGAAGAAGAAACCGGAGGAGGATAATGATGACAAGAAGAGAAAACGTCGATGACGAAGCAAAAGGAGAAGATGAAGGAGGCGGATTAAGTGACAACGTCAAAGAATAAGAAGGAAAGAAGGAGGAGATGAATAGTGACGAAAAATTAAATGATTCTTTGTGTTGCTTTATTTTTGGGACAACTGATGGTGAACGTGATTTAAAACGTTCAGTTATAAATTTCCAGAATGTTACTGAATGGGAAAAGCATCGAATAATAGACAAGGTAAATATGTGCTCCTAAGAATGAAGATCATTATCCTGTAGACATATAACAAATATTTTTTATCGTTTCACCCCAAGCAAGGTAGTACCGCCACTGATGCGCAGGGGGCTACATGTTTAGATAGGAGGAGAGTAAAGAGAAAGGCAGACCAGTTAGAGGGCGTGTCAGAGAAAAAGTAAGATAAGGATGGGAATACAGGTGTGAAGGCAGTTGCGAGGGTAGAGAGAAAGGAAAAGAACAAGATACATGGGGTGATGTAGAAAGAACTGGAGTCAAATGGATAAAAGACTGGTATTGACATTGTATTTAAATTCTTGGAGGTTGTAGCCGTCAGGGAAGCAAGTCTATGGAAGGGAGTTCAACGGGTGTGAAGTGCGATAAAGGAAGCTGGTGGAGTAGAACTGTTGATTAAATTTGGTTGATCTAACTGTAAATGGGTGGGTTCATGTTGCCAATCTGGTTGCACGAGTTAATTCTTCTGGCAGGGGCAACAGAGACTTAAGTTCTTCGGAGCAAAAGCCATGAAAATATTTGTAGAGGGAAGCCACATCCCGTCGGTGAGAAAGTGGCTGGCGTAGAAACCGCCAAGTCGGTACCTATAACATTACTGATTCTCTTTTGGAGCATGTCGAGAACACTAAGATGAACAGCAGGGGCACCTGGCCAGATATGACATCGGTATTCTATGCACGGACGGATGGCTGATTTTTTTTAGAGGTATATTTTTACAGCATTGTTCATTTGGGACGTAACGATTATGGCTCCCCAGAAATCTTCCCTTTCTATTTTATTAGTGAACTGCCATGATTTCGCCATGGATATAAATTCAGGGTAGTTTTTCTTTTAAACAGGTTGCCACACTAGAAAATAATTACTTTTTCTCGCTGTAGACAGACGTCCGCATTCAGTCAGTTAAGTGTAATACGTCATAGACACTTTAGGCGATTATGTCTCGAAAGAGACATGACTGACTGGACAGAAGTTTATCCCGCACTAGGTTGCCATTGCCTTCTATATTACCTGATGAGACATTGTCTTTTCAATGTCGAAACAAAATGTACAATTTGTAGTAGATGACAATTTGTACATGTTCTAAACTATAATTTATAATAAATAATCATAGCTCTATTTTTATATTGAGCACTGTTTTAAATTAATGTTTTGTACGTTGTTAATATTTTCTTCGTTTCTTTTTCACTTGGATATATATATATATATATATATATATATATATATATATATATATAAAACAAAATTTCGATGTTTAAACCCGTTGACATTTCTACGGGGACTTTCCCGTTTCCTCAGCAACGGCAAAACAAAATATTTATTCAAATGACAAAAGATTGTATACCGGTTAGTCATTGCAGTGCCATACGTGATATATGCTTGGGCGATCATGTCTCGAAATAAACATGACTGACTGGGCGGAAGTTTTTCCCGTAGTAGATTGCCATTGCTTTCTGCGGTAGGTTGGTTGCCAGCCAAGGCTATAAAACCCAATTTGTTCTATTATTCTATTTTATTGGAACTTGCAGGGTTAGAGAGAGATAACTCATGTCTTCCAATTGAGGCTTTATGCAAGGAATGAGGATGATATACCACAGTGGTTGTAATAAAGGGTTTGGTTCAAAATTTCTAGCACATGAAGAAGGCCGGAGAATACAACGGAGGAAACGCCTTACAAATGGCAACAAAGATTAGGACAATTATCCGATTAATGTAAATACTGTTATTCGTTTATTGTTAAAATAAATAAATGCAACTTCCCACCTGTCGAATTCCCTTTCAGTTACTTACTTCCCTGATAACTACAATCTTCAAAAATTTAAATGCAACATCAATCCCCATCTTCTCTGTTCTTGAATCCCGTTCATTATTTGTTCTTTTCCCTCGCTTTTACTCCCTATAATTCGCTGATCACTAGTGGCATTTACGCCTTTTTCTCGGGGTCAAATGTTTTTAAAATGATCGAAAATAACGCCACAAGCATATTATGTTGAGAAGCATGTGTACATTTTTTCTATTATTTGAAGATTCTATTTTGGTCAAAGTTACTCAATTCTCTGATATTGTTTATGATTTAGCACATCAGTTTGTTTTTTCCCTGAAACTGATGTAATGTAACAAACAAAGAAAATCCACCTCTTTTCCATTCCAGCAGCTATAGGCCAAATTTTAGAATTATTAAGCCCCCCCCCCCACAACAAATGGTGGCAACTAATATTTTAGAATGAACATTTTTAATTCTGAACCGTGTAAATCGCAACAAGGAACCACATCAAACTCTCCCAAGAACATTGGCAATTTTTATACAATATAGTAAAAATGATGTATGGAAATCTAAGATTACCTCATTTCCGAAGTGCTATCGTCTTTTTGAAAATACCATAATCACTTTCTGGAACGTTTCCTCCTTCGTTGAATGTCAATAGCCAACTTTCCGTTGTTAGTTATTAAACTGCCAGGCAAATCTCTTAAATATTGTGTAAAGATTTGTGTCGAAATCTTTCCCTTATTCGGAAATCTTTTGTCTTTCTACACTTTTGTTCTTTCAATAAAACGCATTCCCTGGACCCAGTTGGACGCAACAAAAAGTTGTAAATATATACGATAGATAGATTACTATGTACGTGGATGAACTCTCCGTTGATCGATGGAAAGACTGTTTTAAATTGATTTACTTTCTTACAAATATTTTGCGATACGGAAAAATATAACAAGCGTCTGAATACATCTTACAGCTTGTGTTTTCCCACGTTTGTTTTTTTTCTTCTTTCAGAAATCGGCTTTACATAGAATTTTAACTTAAGTGAAAAAAAAAAAAAATTACGAAGAACGCTACTCTCTTTTGTTTTGTCAGTTCGTCTTCATTTATTTTAATGCTTTTTCCGTTCGTCTGAACACAGCCCCTCACTCCATTATACACTTCCGGGTCTATATTAATTTTAACCCTTGAAAATTTCACGCATTTCATATTTTAATATTATAATGAATCTTAATTTTGGAGTTAATGATTGAGTAAGCTAATGGTAAGTTATACAGTATTCATACAAACTGTCCTAATGTATCGTTAAATATTTGAGCTTAACAACTTTAACAAAATATTGCAATAAAAATCATAAATATAATTGCTGGAAGTTATTTTAAGAAGTGGGTACAAATGAAAAGATATATTGAGAACGTTTGCCACTTCACTGAAACAACTGTTATACATTTCTACATTCCTTCTATCTTTTATTATTTTTGTCTTGGACAAAGAGGTCCAGCAAAAATAATACAACAACAACCAATATAGGAAATAACGATATGTGTATATATATATATATATATATATATATATATTAAATACAGCAAAATACAAATACTTGGAACTCGGTTAGTAGAACGAATAAATGTGGGTTAAGAAGTAATACTATAACTGGGACTTGCAATGGTCGTACGGTAGCAATCTTGGCTATTTCTGCCTATTGCTCTGCGCTGATCTGCTGATCTCTGCTCTTCTCTCTTGTGAGGGGAAGTATATGTAGTTGTAGGAAGAGTTCAATCCGTTGAATGGGTGATGCCACCATGACACTTTTTCTTACTGAAATCATGCAACGTGTGACGTTTGTTATTCTACGCAGTCAAAACGGAATAGTCCATTATTTATAACATTTAAGCAGAAAACTTTAAACGCTTCCGTCTTACCCTTCTTTTTTTCGCTAGTACTTTCTTTTTCTAACTAAAATCAAGTAATATCTTTTACTCACTTTCTACGCCATCAAAACCTATTAGCTTAGTATTTATGAGATATTGGTAGGGCTAAAAGGCCGTGCAAACTAACGAAGTAAGAGACAAGCTCTATTCTTATATGTTATTGCTTGATATTACATGCGTCATTGAACACATTATTTGTTATGATTTTGGTCAATCCGTTCTACAACCTTCTTTGGATGTGCGATTCATCACGGAAGAGAAATACTATTTCTGTACCAAAATGACACAAATGGTGAATTCACTAGTTTGAACAACTCTGGACATTATAATGACGCTTACTGATAATTACGAACAGTATCTATAAAGTGTGTTTTGAGGGAGAGGGATGCAGAAAATTGATGTAAGCTTTTGTATACACGGATATGTCAACATTCTTGCGTTTGGCTGTCACTGACATTTCACGGCGCTTTCCAAGAATAAAAATAAAAGTTTTAAAGCATGTTTGATTTCCCAGCTTGACATATTTTTTTATTTGGTTCGTAATGTCTGAATTTTGAATTCGCTGGTGAGATCCAGAAAGTGCGTAGAAGTAAAATAATAATAATAATAATAATAATAATAATAATAATAATAGAGAATGCAAAGAAGTAACAAATAAGTTTGAGTTTTAGTTTTGTTTAACGGCATATCAACACCTCTGTGGGTTATTTAATGCCAAAAAGGTGTGGTTTTAAGGTATTTTTCTTAAAGTTCGGTTATAGTGAGAAGGTTGATTTAGTCAGATTTTAATGGAATTTTTTGTTTTTATTCTTTTTTTATTTTAGAAAACTGAAAATATCTTCTAGTTTTGTATTAAAAAATATTTTGCTGAAAATTTTTTTTTCATTCAAAAATGTGTTATGGTAATAATTTTTACTTCAAAAATGTATTGGTAGTAATACTTTTCCTTCAAAAATGTATATTTTTCTATAAAAGTCTATTTTATATTTTCAAAGTGTTTTGACCCCAGTTTGGGGGTTTACTATTTGCCCATAGGTGGAACCCTAACAAGTACAACCACTCCGAGCCAGGGTGAACCTGCGAACAGCAGCAACTAAGATGTGGTTCCATGCTTCTCACAACCTCCCAATTAGAGGCCTTGCTGCCGGATGCAGTTTTCTGTCATGCCCAGGACTAATAAATAAGTATAATATATGCATACTGAGGTGTCACAAGGCACACAAAAATACTTAAGACATTATTTATATATATATGTATCACGTATGGCACTTAACTGACTAAGTCAGTCAGTTAAGTGCCATACGTGATACACGCTTTGTGCGATCATGTCTCGAAAGAGACATGACTGACTGGGCTGAAAATTATCCTGCAGTAGGTTACCATTGCTTTCTGCGGTAGACTGGTTGCCAGCCAAGGCTATAGAACCCAATCTGTCTTTTTTATTAACCCATACCTGGAGGGAAGCGACTGATTAATACCTAGCCCAAGAGTATTTGTGCGCAAGTGAATGCGAGGAATTCAACTGGAATTCGAACTCGGCAACCCAATTTGTCGTTCCGAGTCGATATCCACCGCACCACAACGCACATCTGTGAACATGAAAGGGCGACTAGCGGCGGCTCTGGAAAAAAGAGAGTTCGTTTGTGTCTGGCATGCAGGGCAGTAATCTGTTCCAAAGAAAGAAAATAATAATAATACTCACCGCTGTCTTAATAATCCACCTTCAGCTCATTCTAAAGGAAAAAAGAGAGGAGGCCCTCGAGTGGAATTTTTATAGACTGAGGAAATGGATTATGGGTAGAGAAATGGATTATAAAACTGACCGACCAAGTTCACCGGCGAGTGAGTGGCGTCAATTTCTGGGCGAGAAGCTGACGCAGAGAGACGCAGAGAGACGCAGTGAAAAGGTGGAAGGAGGAAAGTGGAGTAGGAAGAGGAAGAGGCGTAGCAAGAAGCCAGCTGGGAGAGCGTTGAATTGAAATCCAACGGTCTGTGGTTCGATCCCTGGTTCTGCACTCACTAGAAGAAAGTGTGCAACAACATCCTAAGACATTATGACATAAGAAATATTTCCTGATATTTGAACTTGATTGGTTTGCTTCAGCAATACATCAAATGTAGATTCCATGACATAGATGTGCGTTGGGTTGCAATGGATATCAGCTCACAAGAAGAAATCGGAGAGCAGAGATCAAATTTCAGTTGAATTCGTTGCATTCACTTACGCACAAATATCCTTAGGAAAAGTATAAATCCATCTCTTTTCCCACCAGCTATGGATTGAATAACAGGACAGATTATGTTCTATAGCCTTAGTTGGCAACCAGTCTACTGCAGAAATTAATGGCAACCTAATGCGGGAAGATCTCCTGTCGAGTTAGACATGTCTCGAAAGAGACATGATCGCTCATGGGTGTATCACGAATGGCAATTAATTTACTGATATTTAATCCTCACTTTCCATCTTTTAGTTTAGATACTGATCGAGCATATGAGCAATGATGAGGTTTTAGAAAGGATGGAAACGAAAAGGAAATTAATACTGAGCATCAGCTGAAGTTCTTGGGACATGTAATGAGGAAGGAAGGCTTGGAGAATCTGATACACACTGGTCAGACCGAGGGAAAAATGACAGGGGTAGATAGAGCGAGACATACATTATGGGCTTTAGTGATAACATATTTGAAGAGGCTGAGCAGGTGGATGGCAGAGCAGGATTTGGGTGGGGTAACAGGAGAAAGCGTGCTAACAGCCACCAGGAACAACAGGATCACCTACATCCTGAAAGGACATGGCACATAGAAGAAGAAGAAGAAGAAGAAGAAGAAGAAGAAGAAGTTCAAAATTGTTTACCCGATATTGTGGAAGAAAAAACCTATTATTCTCTCTGCAACCTACTTTCCCACAGAAGCAACATCGTCTGTTTATCGCTATTTCAATGTCAAAATAGATGAGCACCATCTTTTAGTGTCACTAGTTCAAACCTTTACAGCAAGGACCAAGCTCTTCTACCTACACGAGGTTGGATCACATCCACCCCTTTCTTATCCGCTTGTAATACGGAAGTGTCACATAGACAGAATCATAAAGCTGTAATACAGGTTCTCTGAGCAGCCCACTCCAGCTTGGTATCAACTCACTTCTTCTTGTACGTGCCCTGTCCTTTCAGGACGTAAACGATCATGGCTTTTTACGTCTCTCTATCTCTGGTGGCTCTTAGCACGCTTTCTCCTGATACACCATGCAACACTCGTTCCATTATCCACCTAATCAGATCCTTCAAATATGTTACCCGTTGCGTTCCCCTTTCTCTTTTTCCTTCTATCTAGCCTGTTAGTATCAGGTTCTCCAAGTCCACCTTTCTTATTGCATGTCTTAGGAACGTTAGTTCTCTTCCTTTTTGTTTCCATCCTTTCCAAAACCTAATCATTGCTCACATGCTCGATCCATGATATCCGCAGCATCCTTCTGTAGAACCACATTTATGTTGCTTCAAGTTTTTCCGTCATCTTCGATGATATTGTCCAGCATTCACTGTCATATTGAAGGACTGACATCACATAGCAATCCAGTACTCTCTTCTTTGTTTCTAGTGAAATTGTCCTGTGTCTTAATACTTTAGTATCCCCCAATTGTATTTGGCATTTGGGGTCGCCCTTTTTTCTAATGACCATGCATTCGGTTTTCTTGCTGTTTATTTGTAGTCTTTTCTTGTCACTTTCTTCAGCTACCTTCTGTAGGAGGTCTTCTAGTTTTCTTTCTGTGTCTGCTTTCAACACTGTAAACTAAACCTAAAAACAAAGATTTTCTTCTTAATTAACGGCTGACATTCATGTATCGATCTCGGCTAATGTGTCAAATAACTAAATTTAATACTAACAACAGAATAATTAGTTGACTCAAATGTTTGGAGCACCTGTGTTTAATTTAATCAAGAAAACAGAGGCAGTCGTTGCTTTGACTTCTCATCCTTGGACAGATTTACTGAATAGTTGAGGCCATCTTCACGAGTCTAAAATTGTACTTGTGAGTCGAATAGGAAAACATCGAAAATCAATCATAATTTAGTATGAAAAATACTGGAGCCATAAAGCAAGATTAGCTTTGGTCTTCCGATTAGGAAGCAGAGCAGAAGAACACTCATCTCGAATCAAACGCACGAAATCCATAGCTGAGACTCACCTGGTACCCAACACTCAACAGTAGGCGGCTCTGTCGATATCTTTAAAGAAATAACACCCATTTAATTGAACAACTATCAAAGGCATCATTGGTTTAATTCGTCACGGTACTGAAGAGGCACTACATTTAATAGGAGTATATATGTTCACCTATCGTCCGGTTCACACTCTTCTCCGAAAAATGTATTTGCCTCGAAAACTAGCGGCACTGATACTCATAGCTCAATGTGGAATATGTGAATATTTTCTTTTTGGTAAAGATTTTATAACAAATAAATAATAATATGAAAAATTAAAAAGAAAACTGTGAAAGTGACATGATTATATGAAATTAAGGTAGTTCTATTTAAAATGTTTTCTAATTCGGTGCAAGAGACGCAATTCAATGTTTTATGAATATTTTTCACGCGTCACAGACGCATTAATCCAAGTAGACAACATATTACGTTTTTCAGTTCGTGACATTTATTTTATCCATACTTTCTACAAAACAGGAGCAGAGGCTTAACCTTTGGTTCCTGTTTAGGATTGGGTTTTCGATTCCTTCTAATGTTACTTTAAATTAAACTCTATACTTCTAACATCTTTGCCTGAACTCTGAAATTTTATTTACTATTATTTCTATTCATTTGGAGTAGATAGCTTTGCATATTGTTCGGTTCAATCTTCTCTTTGGTCTTTTAAACAGAAATAGATGTTGATCCCTTGATTCCTCTTACTTCTGATGTCTTTTTCAACGCTCTATTTCTAACATCTCTGTCTGACCTCTGAAATTTTACTGACTTTTTTCTGTTCATTTGGAGTAGATAGGTTGGCATAGCGTTCGGTTCACACTTCTTCCTGGTTTTTTGAACAGGAGTAGAGGTTTTTCCCTTTATTCGTTTTAAGTTTCCAGTTGCTTCTAATTAGGTTTCCAGTTACTTCTAATGTCTATTTCGACTCTCTATTGTATATATATATATATATATAATTGTATATATATATATATATATATATATATATATATTGTATATATTGTATATATATATATATATATATATATATATATATATATATAAACTAATTTATGAATAGAACTTCGTCTCTGTGTGTGTCTGTGTGTGTGTTCGTTACCTATAGACTCCGAAACGGCTGAAACGATTTTCTTGAAAATTTACACAGTTGTACTATAAGCGTCTGCGAGTGTTCTTAGCTAGGTTTTGTGTCGAGGTACCCCGATAAATATCGAGAATCGATAATCGAAAAAATCAGGTTATAGAAGGAGTGGTACGATTTAATCAAATTTTATATACACATAGACAAAGACATAAGAAACGATATTCAGAAGTTTCAAGATTTCAGTTCTTATAATAGTGCAGAAAATCGATAATATATATATATAAAACCTTTCATTACACCCTAGCAACGCCGGCCTATACTGCTAGTATATTTATAAATACCAAATATTCAAAAAAGTTTTAATAATAAAACAAACATTATTTTTTCAATTTCCAAAATCAGTTACGTTTTTGGAAAATAGATTCTGACATGTTTTACTTCTAAATCTGAATTAAGATCAATGATATTAATAAATATTTTTGCGAATCTTAAGCGTCAATCACATTTTCATAAAAACTGCTATTACGAAATTTATCATTCATTATATTTTCCAATTTTATTTTATTTTAATATTAATTTACATTTGCAGTTTTATGTCAACTTGAATTTTTCCATTTTTTTTTTGTCAACGCTTTGAAAACCTTTTAAAATGAAATTCAAATGCCAGGTGTGAAATGTTGAACAGTGCATATAAATTACAGGAAAACATGAGGTACTCTCCTGCTTATATAGGCACGATTAAATCTTTTTTATTCACTCCAAATATTTTCAATAATTTCTTTCTAACTTATCGAGCTTCAGAGAAACACTCACACACAAATGCACACACACGCGCACACACGCGCACACGTATATATATATATATATATATATATATATATATATATATATAGCAGCTTTTATGAAAATTGCGTTAACGCATGTGCAGTTGGAAAAATATTAAATTTAACATATCTTTGATGTTTAATATTACGAAGCGATTTGTAATGTGTTTTTTCTTATAGGCACCTGCTCCTGTGTCTCATATAATAATAATTTATAATATAGATTTGTATTCAAGAGTTATCAGATTTTGGTCTCATATGTATATGTATTTAAGCAATCGTACAGGTTTTTTTTGTAAAATGAAATTGTATTTAAAATAGATATATTATTGATTTGATCTCAGAATACAGTTGATAAAATCTGGTTCCATTGTTGTATGAACATTAGGTCTACGATATTTTCTCAGGTGTTAATATTACATTATTTATTCATTTTTTGTACGTATGTAATGCTGGTAATATAGGATTTTAATGTAGATTATAAAGGTTGAACAAGCGGATACAAGACGAGGAATTAAGACGTATTTGCGTTTAACCCATTGCATTAAAAGTGAAAATAAGGCATTGGACTCGATATTGTAAGGAGAACATATTCACTATTATTAGCTATATTTACATAGTATAATCTACGTGTAATACAACAACCAAATATATATATATATATATATATATATATATATATATATATATATATATATAAAGAAAAAGAAAAACGTAAAAAACTTAAATCCACAGATAAAATGGAAGCTCATAGGAAAGGCTGGGGCCTCCTAATAGCTTAAGACACAGATGTTATCTATGTTTGACGGAGAAAATTAAAATTTTGAAATTTCAATACCAGAATATACTCCTAAATAAACAGAGAGAGATCATAAGTATGTGTTGTCATAGAAATAAGTATAAATTACAATAATTATCCTTTTCTTCCAATTAGTCACAATAAGTTTTTTTTAAAAATTGGCTAATCAGTTAATTTTCCCCTATCTACCACTACTAACTCAAGGATCAAGCTACATACCTCCCACTACTAAAGAAGTAATTACTACTAAAATTCCGATTGCTTAACCATATACAAACCAATAGAGAAAAAATCAAAAATATACTCCTAAATAAAGGGAGAATGATCATTATGTGTCATCATAGATATAAGCATAAATTGCAAAAATTTTCCTATTCTTCTAATTAGTCACAATAAGTTATATTTTTTTTTAATTTGGCTAAGCAGTTACTCCCCTACTATCTACCACTACTAACTCAACAGTCAAGCCACATACCTCCCACTACCAAAGAAGAAATTACTACTAAAATTCTGCTAGCTTAATCGTATAAAAACTAATATCTCCCAACCCCTTCCTTTACTAGTGCAAAACTCTGGGCTTAGAATTTTTCCTCATTCTTTGTTTAAATGGGGTTGAGAATACATGTCTTAAAATGACATGTTAAAAATGGCTAGTTTTATCGGAATTTACATATATATATATATATATATATATATATATATATATATAGATAGATAGATAGATAGATAGATAGATAGCCTGACAATTT
Source organism: Ascarosepion bandense (assembly GCA_037127315.1). Classification (NCBI taxonomy): domain Eukaryota; kingdom Metazoa; phylum Mollusca; class Cephalopoda; order Sepiida; family Sepiidae; genus Ascarosepion; species Ascarosepion bandense. Next base: position 855,976 of record JBBBDQ010001433.1, read on the forward strand.
CGTTTACCATAAAACAGACTGTCGGCTCTAGCGCTGAGTTCTGTGTCAACTTTTATCTTTACAAACGTTCTATTCCTGACTTTAAACACTTTAATTCAATACATATGGCATGTCTTAAAACTATATTTTATCATTCATATATATATATATATATATATATATATATATATATATATATATATACAGTGTTAAACAATGTTAAGTCGTGATAATGATTAGTGCCAACATCTCTGCTTTTTCAGTGGTTGTTTGTTGGTAGAAAGCATTTTTGCAAGCAAATGCTCAATATCGAGATAAAGAAAGAGCGTTATTAAGTAGGTACCTCCACTAAATCGCTAAAAAACAGTATACTATGAATAAAAAAGTCTCCAAACTTAATGTAAAACAATAGTTTTTTTATCAAAAATTTGTTATTATTAAGAGGAAAGATCAAAGTATTTTTTAGTTGTTTTAATTTTTTTAATCCCTTCTAACACGTTCGAAATTTTGTCAGAAATTCTTGTTTTGATTTTAGTTAACGGGTCACCAAATCGTTACGAGAATTACAATATAAAACGTGATATTGCATAGTCTTAAAATCAATCAGACCTTAAGTATGGTTCGTACATACGATTCATTGCTAAAGACGCAAAGAAAATAGTCGGCCTCATGTGTTGCTTCAGCAAGTAACTGACTTCCTGAGCTATTAGATCAGGTTTAAAATACCACTGTTATGATTAGAGATGTGCTGACTTCAAATTGTGTCTTAGTATCTTCGTCATTTTTCATACAATATGCATGTTTTATTAAATAATAAGTTTTCTCTATTTATTTGACGTAATTTTTTTTTTCATATTCCCTGATAACTTTAATAGCATTATCATTAAATGAAGAAAGAAAATTACAATATTGATACATAATTTTTTCAATAATCCCATCTAAGCTTTCGGCTTACATAAGCTATTTAAAAAATGTCAAATTACATTATATATATATATATATGGTATAATGGGTTAATTTTCGTCAAATTACATTTTTAATTTCGAGCATGCGCGTCAAAGTTTTTGATTTTGTCAAATGCACAATATCGTTAGGTCATTTGGGCAACGTCTGTAAGAAAAAAAGCACCATGACGCAACTCAATCCACCTGAAATTTTAAAAGAGGCATCATTTACTGCTTGACATACATTCACGCCGAAAGATACAATCAATATTTAAGAGTTTGGGTGTCAATCTGCAAAGAGTGCAGAAATTTAGGAAAGAATTGGATTACTCTGATGGTGATTACAAAAGTATAACTGCTTGGACGACTCACTTTGATCGTTTTGATAAGAAAAGAACTTCCGAACATTAATGTGAGGGCTTCAAATTCAACATGGATGCCTACATTAACTTTCTTGAGGATGACGTGCTGCCCTTGCTCGAGAGAGTGGATGGTGGAAGACCAGATATCTGGCAACAGGACTCTGCATCATACCACACAAGCACGAAATCCCAGAGACCGCTGTCATGCAGTCTGCAACTTCATCCCACCTTACACCTGGCTAACTAATTCCCCAAACTGTAACCCCCATGAATATTATGTGTTAGGCGCAGGTGAGCGACAGACGAAAAAAAACTCCTTCAAACACCAAAGTTAAACTGAAGACAAAGACTATGGCAGCATTTATTAACTTAAACGAGATTATTCAGCAGAAATGCAGGAAATTTCAAAGTCATCTGGAAGCCGTCGATGAAGCCAATCGCAATTTTATTAAATAAATTTATGCTTTAGTATTGCAAAATATTTTTGTGAAATTTTTGTAAATATATCTGTTAAAGTGTTATTTTCATTTTTTGCGTAATTTAGACAACAATTTATCTATCACATACTATATATATATATATATATATATATATATATATATATATATATATATATGTTGATAAGTGAATAAAAATTTAATTTTACTTTCTTCGGCTTTTGAAACCAGTGAGTTATATATATATATATATATATATATATATATATATAAACTTATTCATGAATGGAACTTTGTGTGTGTTTGTGTGTCCGTTACCTATACACTCCGAAACAGCAGAACTGATTTTCTTGAAAATTTACACAGTTATACTATAAGCGTCTGCAAGTGTTCTTAGCGAGGTTTTGTGTCGAGGTACGCCTGATAAATATCGAAAAATCGATAATCGAAAAAAATCAGGCTATAGAAGGAGTGGTCCGATTTTAATCAAATTTGATACACTCAGACAAAGACATAAGAAATGATGTTCAGAAGTTTAATTGTTTCATTTCTTACAATAGTGTAGAAAATCAAATATATATATATATATATATATATATATATATATATATATATAAAAGGCAAGATGTTTGTGTGTGTGTCTGTTTATCTGCCTGTATGTCTGTATTTTTTCAGCCCTTTTATTTTAGTTTTTTCTTCGGGTTTGGCTCTAAGTAAGTATAATTGTAGTTCTTAGTCTCAGCCATGATACCATTTACTCAGAGAACTTATTTAGCCTTCAAAATACAGTTTACAACGAAAAAAACTTATTTGATATAGATACCAGGAAATCAAAATTTGACTTACATCCATTCACTTTTCTTTCAGTCTACGGTTTCGCTTTAACTGGAAACAACTATTGCTTTTTAGTCTTTCGTGCCAACGTCCAAGGAGTCTGAACTCCACGACCATGGATTAGTTTTAAAGCTTTCATTACACCCGAGCAACGCTGGGCCATACTGCTACTAATATATATATATATATATATATATATATATATATATATATATTGGAAGATAATGAAAGAAATTCAGAATCATACAAGATACAAGTCGATATAAAGTAGTATGAATGTATAAACTATATATATCGATGAAAATTGGAACATGTATACATGTTCAATGCTAACATATATATATATATATATATATATATGTGTGTGTGTGTGTGTGTGTGTGTGTGCGTGCGTGAAATGTGATATTCAATATTTTACGTTAAAAAGATATGTGTTACCAAGTATAGTTCATTTGTAAGGCTCGGATTGAATAAAAGACACAGCGAGCTGCTTTGAAATTTGAAGAGTCACTCACAGAATGAACTAATCTCCCTCTCAGATTTATTGATTCGTGATGGTAATAAGTAGCTACCTGGAGAAGAGTAAGATGTCAGCCTTCGTTTACCGATGAAGGATTAAATTATCATCAATGGGATTTTGACGTTGAGCTTTACGAAATAAGACCATATCAGTACGGTTGTTTTTATTATTTATTTATTAATATTTTTGACGAAAGGAAATTCGTGCTCCATCTTAATTTTCTTTTAATCATGTAGCAAGGAATTAAAACCGGAAAAGGCGAATGATTGTGAAAGAATAAGAAGCAAAAAATTAAAAAAACAGCGTTATTAAAAGTAAAAAACAATCCGAAGAATCTACAATGTTATTAGTCCTAACCTTGCATCTTGAGTTCAGTTATTTTCCCAACGTAATGTAGCTTCTCTATGATTTTACTATAGTTTCATGATGAATATTCCGGTTAACTCTCTTTTTTATTATCTACTTAGTTAAGTGCCATACGTGAAACACGCTTGGGCGATCATATCTCGAAAGAGTAGGTTGCCATTGCTTTCTGCGGTAGACTGGTTTCCGGCCAAGGCTATAGAACCCAATCTGTCATGTTATTTAATCCATAACTGGAGGGAAGAGACGAATTAATACCTTTCCCAAGAGTATTTGCGCGAAAGTGAATGCAATGAATTCAACTAGAATTTGAACTCCGCTCCCCGATTTCTCGTTCCGAGCCGATATCCTCTGGACCACAACGCATTAGTAGGTTGATGACAAGATATCATCGCTTGACAATCGAAATGGCTCGATATAACCGCAAGTTCTATGGTGACAGTTTCATTTCTCACAATTCTCGCCTGCAGAACTGTCTTCTAGCGTGTTTCTTTTTTTTCTTTTTTTATTCAAGTTTTTTTTTTAATCATATCACCCCATGCAAGGCGGTAACGCCACTGATGTGCCGGGGGCTAGGTAAGAGTGAAAAGATTGGAAAAGAGAAAACCGGAAACCACATACTAAACAGGGAACGAGGGATGAGCCTCTACACCTGTTCAATAGACGAGGCTGTAGTGTCAACCGGGCGATAGTTCAGTCTATCTACTCCAATTGAAAAAAAAGAAAGTGAGAAGCTTGGAAAAGAGAAAACCGGAAACCACATCCTAAACAGGGAACAAGGGATGAGCCTCTTCACCTGTTCAATAGACGTGGGTGGAGTGTGAACCGGGCGATAGTTTAGTCTATCTACTCCAATTGCAGGAAAAAAGTGAGAAGTTTGGAAAAGAGAAAACCGGAAACTACATTTTAAGAATTTTAATTGCAATGTCAGTCATTACCTTCGATTCTTAAATTCTGTTCTTTGATTTTTCTTGCTCCTTAATAATACTTTCTCATATTCGTTCACTCTCATAACTTCATTAGTGGCTCTTTTGTCTTGTTTGGAATGAAATGACTCAAACGTAAAAGAAAATAAATAAATAAACTGGAATTAAGGTAACAGCGAAACACGGTTGACACTGCAAATTAATTTTTGGAAGATCGAAATTGAGTAGAAAGCAAGATAACGGAAGACATTTTCATGAGCAAGAAGAAGAAACTATCAGCATAGAACTTACGGTTACATCTAACCATTTCAACTATATAACGATAAGTCATAACTGCTAGTCTAGTACTCATATATTCATACTTTTGATAAAAGCTTATCTGTCAACTGGGCATGAGGGATTAAAACTAGAATCTAAACATTTTTCTCCTTTTTAAGGTATATAGCAGTATCAGGTTGAAATATCGGCTCCGGTACGAATTTAGGCAACTTCTAGCCAGATCAGTACCTAGATGTGTGGGCGTTTAGGAATACCATGTTCTGTAAGTTTGTAGAAAACTAATACTAAATATCAGGAAGAAACAAATGAGATTCTTGGGCACGTAATGAGGAAGGAGGGTCTGGAGAACGTAATACTCACAGGTCGGATAACGTAAAGAAGACAAAAGGAAAACTGCGCGAGACGTACTTGTTAGGGCTCAGCAAACTGATAGCGGAGCCCGGGCTTAGAGATACTAAGAGAAAAAATATTGAGAGCGACAAGAGACAGAGTCAAATGGAAGTCCATGATGTCTCATCCTGAAAAGGGCACGGCAGATGAAGAAAAAATATTTGCAGGTGTTGTAATAGATAATGAACTATTAATCAAAGAGCCAACTTTTCAATTTTATTTGGGTTTGCAAATACCCTTGTAAAAGGTATAAATCCATCTCCTCAGCTATGGGTTAATTCTTAAGAACACTATCCATAATTATGATTATCTAAAAAATCTTACATCCTAAAAATATTTCCTTAGTTTAAATAATCTTTAATTATTTAAAGCCAGAAAGTATTTTTAGATTGTAAGATTTTTTTAGACAATAATAATAATAATAATAATAATAATATTATATTTCCTTTAGCTGTCGATATTTCGTAAAATTTTTTATTTTTTTTTAACTATTATAGTTTTCTTAAAAACAAAACAAAACAAGAAAATAAATTAAATCCGATGAAAAACAATTTATACGGTATTATTTTATAGAAAGTCTACGTATTTATTGATATATTTATTTTTATTTATTTATTGATTTACTTTACTTATTTAATTTATCTTATTCTGATAACCCTATTTTTGACCAACGACTTTATTGAAAAAATAAATGATAAAGTGGACGAACAAATTATTACATTTTTTTTCTTTCCGTTGAACGACCCTTACGTCCAAGTATGTTTGCTTTTTTCTTTTTTTTTTTTTTTTTTAACCAGCGTCTCTCTATTTGAATTTTTCCTTTTCTCAATATGAAATTCTGTTTTAATATAAACAGGATTTTTTTCTTTAGATATTATCGAATTTTTTTTTTTTTTTATGAAATTCTGTTTTATTTTAAATTAATTTATCTGTTTGCTCTTTAAATGAACCTAAATAAAATCATCCGCATTATATTTCCTTTAGCTGTCGATATTTCGTAAAATTTTTTTTTTTTTTAACAAAATACTCTAGTATTGATGTGTTGTTTCGTTGAGCCGTTGCTACGCCAAAGGTTTTTTTTGTTTTTTTTTTAACCAGCGTCTTTCTCCTTGAATTCCAATCGCGTCTATGTCAGATGTTGCTTGGCAGCCCATTTAGGAGAAGGAAAACTCCGAACAACAACCCGCAACTCAAGGTGTTAATCGTGCCGAGGAGTGAATGGCTACTGCGTTACGAGGTCACAAACGATCCCCTACAGGCTTCGGGACCCTGTTTGTAAAAGACCGTTACCCAACGTGCCGGGCAACTTTGGGTGGACTTTTGGACCCGTGCGTCACTCGTGGGAAAAACATGAAAAATACAAATAGAAATAAAAAGTCCAGTATGGCTCTTCCAGTGGATAAACAGGGAGCCCGTCCTTCAGGAGGGAACCTACCTGAGGTCGAAAAATCTGCCATAGGAACAAACTCCTACACAAAGAATGAATCTTCAGGTCCCCACAACCAGGATAATCCTAATGATGGTCCTGAAAATTCACCAGCTAGATCTACAACCGTATATTTAAAGAAAGAAAAAATAAAATGGTCTCGTGAGGAGTACAAAGCCGTTATGACTGCATTTCATGAAGCGTTACTCAAACCTCAAAAAAACATGACTCGCCAAACATATGACATTTGGCGTGAAAAAGTTGGTCAAGCAAATAGAAAGTATATTGACGAAAATAAATTAGCCAATGTACGTAGGTACATTATTCGTAATAACCGACTGACAGAGGCTGAAATTAATGAAATTAAAAGAATTGTAACAAGAAGAGACGAATCAACAAAATATGAAAAGGAACCGGAATCAGAAATAAAAAGTAATAACATCAAACAAGCCACAGGTCATAATGTAGAAACCGTGAAACACGCAAATCACTGCGAAGATAATGCTGTAAGTTTAAAATGCTGGAAAGGTGTGATCTGAGTCAGTTAAAAGACAAAAATAAAACGAATTCAGAACACATCGAAGATAATTATTTGACAGAAAATAAGAACAATATACAGGAAGCCAAGATAGAAATAAAAAACCATCTAAGTCAAATACAAAATATTACAATGGAGGAACGTGAACAGCTCCCAAAATTACAACCAACAAAACAAAACCTCCGAACTATTAAACTCTACAATGCAGCACTGCAATCAATACTGGATGAAGACCCTCATACAAATCTTAACGAAGTAATATATGCATCAGCAACAGCAGCAACAAAAAAATTAAATATCAAAATAAAAACAAGGCAGTCTCGCAGACGTGAAGATCCACCTTGGAAAAGAAAAATAGAAAAAGAAATCGAACAACTTAGAAGTGAACTATCAGTTCTGGATGAACTGAGTAGAGGAATAAATGTAAAAAACTAGGAAAAGCAGAAGAGCCGAAAGAAAATATAACATCAGGAATGAAAATGAAGTCTTATCAAATGAAGAAAAAATAAAGCAAAAAATCCAACTGAAGGCTCAAAGAATAAGACGCTATGAAAAAAGAGCAAGATTTTACAGACAAAACAAGATTTTTCAGACTGATACAAAGAGATTTTACAGGGAAATAGGTAAAAAAAGAATTGAAGTGACAGTACCCACCAGAATGGAAGAAGTCACACAGTTCTGGGAAAAGATATGGGCTTGCCCTAAAGAACTTAGCAAGGAAGTACATTGGATTACGCAAGAGATAGAACGAATGAAAAATAAGCCCGAACAGACATGGTCTGGAATTACAGAAGATGATGTTAAATTTGCACTAAAAAAAGCACACAATTGGAAATTCCCAGGTATAGATAAAATTCCTAACTTTTGGCTATATTATTTAAATGCAGCACATAAAAAACTAGCCAAAGAACTTCAAGAAATGGTTGACGATCCCACTAAAATTCCTGCATGGATGACCAAAGGAATTACATTTCTTCTACCCAAGAATGGTAAAACAAACAACCCGAAAAACTACAGACCAATTACATGTCTTCCGACAACATATAAAATATTAACATCTATTTTAACAAAACAGACATATTTATTCTTAGAAAGAAATGACATGATACCGCTTGAACAAAAAGGGTGCAAACGTGGCTGTTATGGTTGTAAAGACCAATTGCTAATTAACAAAATGATCCTGGAAAACTGCTACAGTACAAAGAAAAATCTTAGTACTGCCTGGATAGATTATCGAAAGGCATTCGATAGTGTGCCACATTACTGGATTTTAAAGACTTTAAATATATACAAGATATCGCCCGTCATCAGCAATTTCATCAAACAGTGCATGTCTATATGGAAAACAACCCTTTACCTCAATCATATAAATGGAACCTATAAGTCTGATGAAATAAACATCAAAAGAGGTATATTTCAAGGTGATTCTTTATCTCCCTTACTATTCTGCATATCATTAATAGCACTAACCAGTCAACTTAATAAGACAGAATGTGGTTATAAAATAGGCCAAAAGAAAATAAGCCATCTATTTTACATGGATGACTTAAAGTTATATGCTAAGAATGATAATGAGCTGGAAGGTCTTCTGCAAACTGTAAAATGCTTCAGCGAAGACATTGGAATGAAATTTAATTTGAATAAATGTGCTAAAGCTACAGTTTTACGTGGATCAATACAAGAAACATCCTCAATTAGCCTAGACCCTGCTGTAGCAATAAAAGAATTGAAACCAAGAAGCTTATAAATACCTAGGTGTAAATGAGAGCGAAAACATTCACCATAAAAAAATGAAAGAAATAGTGCGTAAAGAGTACTATAGAAGGCTACGAATGATATTAAAAACTGAATTGAATTCACAGAACAGAGTTATGGCCATTAATAGCCTTGCAATCCCAGTTGTCCAATATAGCTTTAACATCTTAAACTGGACTCTAAACGACATCAGACGAATGGATGCTAAAACAAGAAAGCTTCTTTCTAAGCATAAGATGCATCATCCAAAGGCTGATGTAGACCGTCTATACATACCCCGTAAAGAAGGTGGAAGAAGGGGTCCTATTCAGCTGGAATTGTCATACAAGACAACAACTATTGGCTTACTAACATACATAGAAACAACAAAGGATTGGATGATACAATTAATAAGGCAACATGAAGAAAGAAAGAAAAAATATTCAATAATAAAAGAAGGCAGTAAATACAAACAAGATTTACAGTTAGTAGATTCTGTAGAAAAGCAAAACAGAAGCCAAGAGCCAACTATTGCGGCAAAAAATATGAAAATGAAAGCCAAAGATAAAGCTCTTGAACAGATGAAACAGCGCTGGCAAGACAAACCTCTGCATGGCCAATATCCAGTACGTGCCAATAAATCCAATTTTGACAAAGTTAATACTCATCGATGGTTACGTGCATCTGGATTAAAGTCTGAAACTGAAGGCTTTATTCTTGCAGCACAAGACCAAAGTCTTTTCACTAGAAACTTTCAGGCAAATATTATGCATAATAATATGGATCCAAAATGCAGGTTTTGTGATAAACACCAAGAAACAATAGACCACCTAATCTCAGGCTGTTCTGTGCTTGCCCCAAATGAATATAAAAATCGCCACGATAGAGTTGGGCAATATTTACATTGGGCAATGTGCAAACATTATCGAAAAGCTGTAAACAAACACTGGTATGAACATCACCCAGCACCGGTTACAGAAATAGAAGATATAACCATTCTATGGGATTACACCATCTACACAGACAGAAAAATTGAAGCAAACAGGCCAGACATTATTGTTAAAAACCAGAAGGAGAAAACTTCTCTATTAATTGATATGGCTTGTCCAGCGGATTGTAACATAGCAATCAAGGAATTTGAAAAACTGTCAAAATATAAAGACCTGGAAATTGAAATAGAAAAAATGTGGAAATTGAAAACAAGAGTTGTGCCAGTGATAGTAGGTGCACTTGGAATGATAAAAAATGGAACAAAACAACACATTGAAAGAATCCCTGGAAACCCCAGCTTAAGAGATATACAAAAAATTGTCTTATTAAGTACAGCCCACACACTAAGGAAAACTTTATCTATGTAATGCTAGGGGATGATAGGGAAGGATAGAAAAACATGAAATGGAGTCATAACAACACGCCACTACCTGCCTTAGGTCTCCCCGCAGACTTGGTTGGTAGTGAGACCAAAGCAGAAATCGAAATATGATGAAAAATGACATAATAATAATAATAATAATAATAATAATAATAATAATAATAATAATAATAAGGTTCGTTATGTTGTAGAAAGTTAATGATTCAATAAAAAAATAATGATTAATGTTCGGTAAAACTTCCATTCCCTTTTCTCTTCTCACCATCACGATAAAACAATCGAGTAAAAATGACTGTCGATTGACAACATCCATAATCAACACTTAAACTCATTAACTGTATAAGGATTTTCTAAACGCAGCTTAGATGCGGCACAAGGTCGAAACCATGGGGCGCATAATGAGAATCGAACTTACTACTCTGATTTCTTATCCCGAATTGTTACCCATTACACCACTGACGCATCCAAGCATCATTGCGACACCCGCAGCATCTCATATCACAAAAGCAATTTACTGGCCAGTTTCGACGTGACTACATTCGACGATTGGACGAGAACCTGTGTTTCAGCATGATATAGCCGTAAAATGAACCTCAAACTTGCATAATTCTTGGGAGTCGTATTGCGTGAACAACAATCTAAACAACTATATATATCTATCTATATATATATATATATATATAGATTATTATTATTATTATTATTATTATTATTATTATTATTATTATTATATATAGTTCTTGGGAGTCATATTGCGTGAACAATAATCTAAACAAATATATATATATATATATATATATATATATATATATATATATTTGTTTAGATTTTTGTTCACGCAATACGGCTCCCAAGAACTATATATATATATACCAATGAATAAGGCCCGATGAAAATATTAACAACGTTCAAAACATTAATTTAAAACAGTGTTCAATAGAGAAATCGAGCTATGAATATTTATTATAAATTTTACTTTAGAACATGTACAAATTCCAGTCTCCTACAAAGTGTACATTTTGTTTTGACATTGAAAGGACAATGTCTCATCCGGTAGTAAACGCTATTTTTGAAAAGAGATGGAAATTTTCTTCCTTATATTGGTATAGTTTTTGTTTGCGATGTAAAGGAGGTTTACTACCTGATGAGACATTGCCCTTTCAATGTCGAAACAAAATGTACACTTTGTAGTAGATTGTAATTTGAACAGGTTCTAAATTATAATCTATAATCTATAATATATATATATATATATATATAACGAAGATTAACGAAGTAAATGTAACATGTTTATACTTGTTGACATTACGACGCATTTCAAAGCAGAGATCGTTATTACGATGAATTCGAACATTCCGTTATTGGCTTAATTTGACTTTGTTTAGACTGTTCGTCATTTGTTGTCGAGAGGTCTAAGACGCACCAGGTAATATAGTGGCTTCCCTTATGTGGATAGGGGTCACAGTTTCGAATCCTGCCGAATGACACATTTTTCGTAACAAAAATGTATCGTAAATAATCAGGCCAGTAGAAATAAATATATAATACTGTTTGATTAGAACCAGAATATCTACTTAAATACGAGTATCGATCAAAAATAATATTTAAACTAATCATATATATATATATATATATATATATATATATATATATATATATTGTCCCTGCGACACTAATAAATCACAAGGTTCATGTTGGTTTGATGGGTCTAGGAAATTTCAGACCTGGTCAGGTTATACGCGTTCCAATTAAACGGATTTCTTGTCTTCATTTCTTTTCTTTCTATGAAGTCAAGCAAATACCAGTAATTCGACGTGATGTATAATTAGGGAGATATGCATATAAATGCGTATGGGTTTCCCTACGTTAAAATGACCTTGCATCACAACCAGCCTTGGTTTGAAGACAAGTTAAATATAGCTATAATAGGGGAAATAACTCTTATGATTTTATTCATCCACGTTGATTCCTCCCTGTGTTGCAAATTCTTTTATTTGTCCCATGGAACCAGTGTATATCAAATAAGCCGACACCATTTACCACGACATTAGCAGACAAATCCTTTTACATATTTTCGACGAGCTAGTCTTTCGTATCATCTTCTTCACATATCTTAAGGCGTGAGTTCAGCTGCTGTCGTAGGATTTCTTATTGCAAATCAAATTATTTCAGTATCCAGCTTAGATAATTAATTTGGAACTATCAGATTTTGGAATTCATGGTAAGATGCATCTGTAACGCTTGCTTTAAAACACAGATCTTTTTGTTTTCCATTAGTATATTTTAAGTTTTTCTACAGAAAAATATCTACGCAATGTTGTAGCTATAACTTCTCGTCAGTCAGTGTAAAAGTAAGATATATGCAAACCTCTGCAAGTTGAGATTCAATTAATTTTTTAAGGTTAGCCTGAATACTCCTCACTAATAATACATTTAGCTAGAGCAACTATTATAAACAAGCTGTCGTACAAGAATAGGTTTTCCGATGCTAGTTCTTGCCATACTTCTGAATATGTGTTGTGGTGCAGTGGATATCGGCTCCGAACGAGAAATCTATCAGCCGAGTTCGAATTCCAGTTGAATTCGTTGCACTCGCTTACGCGCAAATACCATTGAAAAAGGTATTAATCCGTCTCTTCTTTTCAGTTATGGGTTAAATAACAGGATAGGTTGGGTTCTGTTGTCTTGGTTTGTTAAACGGTCTACCGCAGAAAGTATTAGCAACCTACTTCGGGAAAATTTTCTGCCCAGTCAGTAATGTCTCTTTCGAGACATGATCGCAGAAGCGTGTATCTATCGACTGACGGACTGTTTACTATTTGTCATAGAATGACACATTAGTCATTTGCAATAGAAAGCAAAAAAATTTAAGTTGATAGGAATGTTTGCAAAAATTAATAACGGTATTTTTTTTTTAATCGTGTCGCCCCAAGCAAGGAATTTTACTGCCACTGTTGTGCAGGGGGTTACATAGGAGGAATGTTATGAGAAGGAGTGAGAGGTTGCAGGGGGTGTCAGGAAGAGAGTAGGAGAAGGAAGAGAATACTGATGAGAGTGAGGTGGACGGAGAAAAAAGCATGAGAGAGAGAGGATATAAGTGAGTGAGACAGGAGATGACCATTGACTTTACATTTAAAATTTTGGAGATTATAGCTGTCAGGAAAGCAAGTAGGCTGAAGGGAATTCTACAGGCGGGAAGTGCGAGAAAAAAGCTGCTGGAGTAGAGTTTGCGTTTACAATTTATTGGTTTCACAGTAAAAGGGTGGGACCTAGTTGCTAATCTGTGTCTGTGAGAAAGTGACTGTATCTGAGCTGCCAAGTCGGGATCGATCACCTTACAGATTCTCCGTTGGATTTGGTCGAGGGCACCTAAGTGGATAGTAGGAGCACCCGACCAGATATGGCAGCAATATTCAATGTAATCGTAATGAAATCCGTTTCCCTATAAGGAAACAGTTGGCACCCACTAACAGAGCATCCAGTACTAACGTCTGTTGAAATCTATATTTTTTTTTCTTCTTCAACCAGTTTCTCAGGAAAATAGGTATATCAAATCCATTGATTCCTATCGCTTATTCCAGCATTGATAAGACTTTTCTTCCAAGCCACTTATTTAACTGAAGTAGAAGAGAGTGATAAGAAAGGACTACAAATAAACAGCAAGAAAACCGAATGCATGGTCATCAGTAAAAAGGGCAGCCCAATATGCCAAATACAGGTCGGGGATACTAGAATCAAGCAGGTTCAAAAATGTGAATACCTGGGAAGTGTTATAACAGAAGACGGAAAGTGCGACACAGAAATCCGAAGGTGAATTGGCAAGGCGAAGGAATCATTCCAGAAGTTGATTAAAGTATTAAGAAACAGGACAATTTCACTAGAAACACAGAGGAGAGTTGCTATGTGATGTCAGTTCTTCAATACGGCAGTGAATGCTGGACAATATCATCGAATATGAAGGAAAAACATGAAGCAATTGAAATGTGGTTCTACAGAAGGATGCTGCGAATATCTTGGATCAAGCATGTGAGCAATGATGAGGTCTTAGAAATTATGGAAACGAAAAGTAAATTAATACTGAGCATCAGGAAGGGACAAGTGAAGTTCCTGCAACATGCGATGAGAAAGGAGGGCTTGGAGAACCTGATACTAAATGGCCAGATAGAGGGAAAAAACAGGGGAAAGCATCGGATAACATATTTGAAGGACATAATCAGGTGGATGATGGAACGAGGGTTGCATGGTGTAACAGAAGAAGGCGTGCTAAGAGCCACCAGGGATAGAGAGACGTGGAAAGCCATGATCGCCTACGTTCCGAAGGGACAGGGCACATAGAAGAAGAAGAAGTGTGGACGGCCAACATCACGATTATGGCATTATTCTTCTTACATTTATTACCACTGTTTACAGACCCCAAGCGATATAGTTACTGTTATTTGGTACAGTTCTTGATGATTTTATTTCGCCAGTCCACAATCTCTAAAGAAGTGGAATCTTTATTTGGTTAGACTCGCTCAAAACGGTTGATCTTAAAAGCAGCTGCATACAGATGACAGTTTAGATATTTTTGACCGTGTTTGGCTCCATGTATGATATCCATTAAAAAATGATGTGAATAATAATAATAATAATAATAATAATAGATAGATAGATAGATAGATAGATAGATAGATAGATAGATGGGAATAAGGAAAGAAAATAGATAGATAGATAGATAGATAGATAGATAGATAGATAGATAGATAGATAGAATGGGGCAATATTTACATTGGACAATGTGCAAACACTATGGAAAATATGTAAACAAACACTGGTATAAACATAACTCAGCACCGGTTACAGAAATAGATGTCACTATTCTATGAGAACACTCCATCTACATAAACAGGAAAATTGAAGCAAACAGGCCGGACATTATTGTTAAAAAACAAAAAGAAAAAACTTGTCTATTAATGGATATGGCTTGTCAAGCGGATTGTAACATAGCAACCAATGAATTCGAAAAACTGTCAAAATATAAAGACATGGAAATTGAAATAGAAAAAATGTGGAAATTGAAAACAAGAGTTGTGCCAGTGATAGTGGGTGCACTTGGAATGATATAAAAATGGAACAAAACAACACATTGAATGAATCCCTGGAAACCCCAGCTTAAGAGATATACAAAAGATTGTCTTGTTAAGTACAGCCCACACACTGAGAAGTTTGTCTGTGTAACGCTAGAGTTGTTAGAGGAGATAGAAAAAACATGAAATGGAGCCATAACAACGCGCTACGACCTGCCTTAGGCATTTCTGCAGACTTGGTAGATAATGCGACCATAACAGAAATCGAATTATGATGAAGAATGACATAATAATAGTAATGCATTTCTAGGTAATATTAGACAATATGAAAGTTAGGGCTGAAGTGAAAACTAGTTAGATCACATTTTAAGACTTTAATAAATTAAAACCTAAGAAATACTGCCATAGTCTCTTCTTTGGATACATACACCGTCTTTGTTGAAAGATTTAACCAAAGACAAGTCTGTGAAGATTTCTGACGTATAGAAACATTATTATTATTACTAAGTTTTTCTGTTGTGTACATACTTCCTTCCAGATCCCAACCAGAGACCTATGGTCAGAAATAGCTTCATGACACTTTCCACTGATCACTTTAAAAAATCTCTGAGACTACGCACATATAATATTGTTATTATTTTTTTAATATTGGCAGTAGTCGTAGTAGTAGTATAATTAGTATTGGGAGAGAACAGCGTACCAATCATTAATAACTTCCGTGATCTCACTACTAGGAGGGATTAAGCCTATATGCCAACATATATTTACAGCAGCTTGAAACAGTAGAAAACAATTTAAGCAATCATCACGTAGAATTGCATTTAAATCCGGTACACATATACAGAGTTTACAACAGTGGTGCCGTCGGATGAAGGTGCAGCCAATGTTGACCGATTCATTGGAGTTGCTATATGAGCGTTCTAACGCCTTGAACGGTACAATTAGGGGAGGCGAGGAATTTCAACATCAACAAAAGGCCGTTTCTAACATGCTGTAATCCTGACGATCCTTCAATATAGCTGCGAAACGTGGCACATGAAGCTCGAGAACTTCGACAATAATCACCTCTGCCGCATTCTCCGGTGCCACCGTCCTGATTGTATCCCAGTCGCTACGCTGTCGCCTGAGTCTCGGGTCCCTATCGTTCATCCTGCTGCATCAGCGTCTGCGTTGATTTGAATACACTGCACGGCGACCAACGGTTAAGTTGATCCAAGGTGTCCATCTTGTTCCACTGCCTTCCTAGCAAAAACGCGTCAATGGATAGCTGAAGACATGGGCCACCATTTCACAGGAGTAACTAGCAAATCTCTACGCATCCGGAGTTGTTATTCTCGGACTCTGGAATCGCGACTGTGTCGTCATTTCGGGTGAACTCAGTCAGGCAGTATTGCATGGCATTGGGTCTCATGATTAGGAACGGCGTCAGACACAGAGAAAAAAACCAGTTTAACCCACCCTGGGTGAATGCTGCTACAAGTAAAAATATACAGAGTTTACAGTATGACCTAGAGTTTTCCACTAATTTTACCGCTTCTCTTCCACGTTCCAGTTTTCACTTGCCAACATTTGCGGCAGAAGGAATAAAGCAATAGATTTTACATTATTTTCACCCAAAAAATTCGTAATTTCTCTCAAGAAATTGATATATATATATTTTTTTTTAATCATTTCAGCCCGAGCAAGGCAGAAAAGCCACTGATGAGCGGGGGGCTACATAACTATAAAAAGATTAATTAGAAAAGAGTGAGGAGTACACACTAGTTAGAAAGGAGCAATAGAAAGCTGAGAAAGCAGGTGCGGTGACAAATACATAGGTGGAGAGAAAGGGAAGGATATACGGGGGTGGGGAGAGAGAGCTAGGGTCCAGTGGTTAATAGATGAGTATTGACATTGCATTTAATTTCTGGAGGTTGTAGCCGTCAGAAAAGCAAGAATATGGGAGCGAGTTCCACAGGCGGGAAGTGCGAGAGAAGAAACTGAAGGAGTAGAATTGTCGTCTGCATTTGGCTAACCTGACTGTGAATGGGTGGAACCCAGTTGCCAGTCTGGTTGCACCTGTTGAGAAGCCACCAGTGACTTGAGTTCTTCTGAGCAGAAGCCATGAAAGTATTTATAGAACAGACAAAGGGAGGCCACATTTCGACGGTGGGGAAGTGGCTGCAGTCGAGCCGCCAGATCAGTACCTATCACAAACTCTCCTTTGGAGCCTCTCAAGAACACTGGGGAGAACAGCAGGGGCGCCTGACCATATATATTAGTCGAAAACGCAACTGCTCATTGCCTTCAGTTAGTTAATTGCCATACGTAATACACGCTTTGGGCGATCATGTCTCGAAAGAGACATGACTGACTGAGCAGAAGATTATCCCGCAGTAGGTTGCCATTGCTTTACGGACTCTTAAAAAGACGATTTCAAATTTTGTAGGTTCTTCACATAGAAGTAAACAGCAAAATTTATTTACATTTCGGCGTGTTTGGGTTCAAATTATATTGAATTCATTGTTAATTTTTATCACTATTCCTCCAGCAGGGCATGCCAAGCAGCTTTCAATTAAACTTTCATTTTAAAACAAAAAAAAAAAATGATTGAAATCACTGAGGACATAGTACATTATTTTCGGTAAGTTCCTTGACAGGATATAAAGATCTTAATTGCGACAAAGACTGGACACTCATTTGCTTTCCTACAATAACAGTTAGCAAATATCTGCGGCAGACGCCTGCTCCGGCACATTTGCGTCAACCTGTGGTTTATACTACTACTATATAGAGCGGACGTTAGTTACAGTTTCCGAGAGTGAGTGTTTTGTCTGGTGTGATCAACAGTCTGAAACAGGACCAGTACAATGAAATCCTCGGTGAAGTTGACTTTTGACCTCGTGCTCCCCAAATAGTTTCGTCTATCCAGTATAACTAATAAGGAGTGGGTCACTTTCAGGCACTTTCTAATGTGCTGCACGCTGCGATCGCCTCCCCAGGCTGGCAACATCAAGAAATCACCTTCCCGACAAATCGAGCACGGTGAGATTTGAACCCGGGTCTCATGGTCGGAAAGGATATTTCTCAAACTAATGCCTGTATTTCATCAGATGAACTGAGATACTTGACCGACAAAAGTAAATTATAATTTATTACCGTTTCATTTGACTTGGCCTTTTCATTAGATTAGAGCGCCGGTCATCTCTTAACGACTTATACAATTGTCAAAGATTTTAATATTATCTGAGATAATCAAATGCTCTTTGCACCCAGTTGAACATTCAGTCGCACACATGACGCCACTATGTTATGCAAGGAAGGCATAAAGGAGAATTATGCGCATGCCCCGTCCTAATAATTAATATCAATTTAAACCCCAATGCAAATAATGAAGGTCATCGCGATGTAAGATTAATACGAAAATGCTGAAATTAGGAAGAAATATCCGTAAGATAATTTTAAATAATCTGTGAAAAGAATAAAACAATGTAATTTTCAGAAAAAATATATAAAAAATCATGATGTTGCATAAAAATGGAAAATTGAAATCAATTTACTGTTTTAACGATTTAGGGTAAAAATCAAGAAAACAAAACTCCAGAAACAAACATTTGCTTCAAAGGAGTGATTAAAAAAAAAGTCAGCCAAGGAATAATATTCAAACTTTGTTTTTAGGTAATCTGTTTTATGTAGAAATTTAATCAGATTAGAATCGTTCTTTAATAAAAGATTGAAATTAGGAATCACAGATTTAAAACAAATGTTGTGATCAACAAGCCAATTGACGATATTTTCTTAATCTCGTCGCCGCTCAAATACAATGCTGTAGATAATCTTATATAAGTCGCTTGATAAACGAAGAGACTATGAGAGTTGATGAAAAACATGTGTTGCATATTCGCCACAATCTTGACTGCAATATTAGACAATAAATACATTACATATGTTCCGCTATTTAATTCAGTCAACCAGTCGATTTAGTCTGATTGCCATATTACAATACGCGCATATATTTATATATATATATATCGATTAGAGCGCTAAGTTCCTTCAGGATGTAGTGAACCGTGGTTCGATACTGCCTCCTTTACATTAATATAAAACATTTGGGAATTGTTATGGCTGCCTTTTGGGAAAATGCTAGTTATTTTCTGTTGCCTTCTGTGTACGGGTCTGGATTCAGAAGGGCACACACACACACACACACACACACACACACACACACACATGTGTGTGTGTGTGTGTGTGTGTGTGTGTGTGTGCGTGCATATTAAATATTGCTGTGAATGGACGGTGGCTCGGATTGTGGAATCGGAGAGTCGAGTTCGAGTTCCAGTCGAATTCATAACATTCACTGACGTTCACTTATGAAGAGTATTAATCCATCTCTTCTCCCCCCCCCCAGCTATGGGTAAATAGCAGAACATACTGGGTTCTATGGCCGTGGTTGGCAACTTGTCTACTGCGGTAAGAATTGGAAATGTATGCGTAAAAATCGGTTATTTAACTGATGGCAAAAAAGAAGTCTTGAGCCTTGTTTGACAATGTTTCCTGAGATAGTGTCTTGTATATAAACAACCGGAAATAGGGACAGCTGTCTACGTCTCTCAACAGCTATCAAAAGAAGCCCATGACGTCTATTCACAGCGCTTGGATCTGAGTACATCAAATCTTGACCGTGTTGTGTGGGGTGGGATGTGTTGTACTGTCGATGATGATGATGATGATGATGATGATATATTTAAAAAAAGATTATATACAGGTTCTTCACCGCTTAACGCGACTAAAAGTTTCATGCACTTAACAACTCCGTCGATCCCTTTCATTCGTCCGGAATTGAATATTGCTGCCACATCAGTTCTGGTGCTCCTGCTCTCTATCTAAAGATTCTTATCAAAATCCTAAGTATATGTCATGTTATCAGTTCCGATTTGGTATCACGGTTTTGGTCACTTTTCTATAAATATTTTCACGGCACTTGTTCTAATAAACTTTCTTCTTTGATATTTCGATCTCATCAGATTAAGCGGATTACATTTCATTTTTTAAGGTTTGAATATTTAGACGTAACTGTAAGTTCTATACTAATACTTTTTTCTTTGCTTCCTCCGTCATTTTACTTTCTGATAAATACGATTTTCAAAATAATAATTGCATGATCAATCGCTTTCTATTATTATCCTTTCTCCTCATTTTCTTTTACTATTCGTAAAGCCTCGCATCTTAGTGATATTATCGCCTTGCTTAAGGGAAAATAATTAAAACGACACAACTAGCACTCGTAGTCCCCACTCTCTCCCTCCTCTCTCTCTCT
Organism: Ascarosepion bandense; assembly: GCA_037127315.1. NCBI lineage: Eukaryota > Metazoa > Mollusca > Cephalopoda > Sepiida > Sepiidae > Ascarosepion > Ascarosepion bandense. The sequence continues at coordinate 876,442 of JBBBDQ010001433.1, forward strand.
GTATATATATATATATATATGTATTCATTATTTAACGAGTTAAATGAAAAATATTCAGACGTTCTACAATATAATTATATAGAACACTTTTTAATACAAATGTGTACTGGTCTAACCCTATTAGGACCAAAAACTCAGTATTAAACAATATATATATATATATATATATATATATATATATATATATATATAATAGAAATAGAATTAGAGTCCTCCACCTTGATCAATTTTAATATTAATGTAATTAATATTAATTAGTATTGGGATTTTGGGATTTACTTCACTGCTTTAATAACTGCTTTAATTTGGATTAACGTTATATATATATATATATATATATATATATATACTACCGGCCATAATTATTAGGTCATCCCAGTTTCTTTTTTAAGAAATGATGTATTTCATACTATTTTTAGTATTTATTACCAAAATGAAAACGGAATTGATTTTTTGTTATTAATATTTTGCAAAATTTTACAAGGCAAGGAAGCAAAGATGAACTTGTCCGAATCACCCTAAATTTTCTTCATTCTTTCATTGATGAGACTGCAGTATAGGTAATTATTAAATATTTATAAATTCATTTGATACACAGAGAATGGATAGGAGAAGGATGAATGTAGAGTGGAAAGAAAGAAGAACATTATACAATGGTTTTCATGAAAACATTATACAATGGTTTTCAGGAAAAGGATGACAGTCAAGGAGATAAGAAATGGCAATTAATATTGCATTTAATTTCTTGGAGATTGTAGCACTCAGGGGAAAAAAAAGGATACGGAAGGGAGTGCCACAGGTGGAAAGTGCGAGAAAAAACATTGATGATTAGAAGTTAGGGTTACATTTGATCGGTTTCACTGTAAGAGGGTGGAACATAGTCGCTAGGTTTTCCTTCAACTATGTTGAGCAGAATGTTTTTAAAAATGATTTCAGCCCAATCAAGACATGAGAAACACAAGCTCGCTGTGATAAAAAAAAACTGAGTACAGGTGGTATTGAAGAAAAGTTAAAAACAAACGGAATTTTAAAAAATAACATGTCAGGGCAGTTGCCATG